>JBBPNA010000332.1:5971-28411 GCA_038090555.1 Boletus subcaerulescens | reverse complement strand
TACACATTGCATCCTCATGCTCGCCTCATGCTTTTCCCTTTGACTCACTTTCCCTTATCGTCCAATAGCATTAACCCCTCTTATCTAGGCTATGCTTATCTTGCCTCACGGTAACCAGTATCAGAGACACTTACTACTTATAGTCTCTACACAGCATGGTCTGTGCACGCTCTCTCTTAGTATATATAGTCGTACTCTAGTAGTGTAGATCTTAGTCTATTCCTCTTGTTCTTTCCCTTGTTCTTTCCATTGTTCTTACTCGCAATAGATCCTATTGTTATACTTGCATAGTCCCAGCAAGCGCCATAAGACTACTCGAACAACCATTGTTCTCCATCAAAGAACCTTGGTCGTTACAATATCAGACAAATTACTGGTGGTCCATGTCCGCATCCTTGTACTCTTCCTCATGCACTATATCTTCCTCAGCATTGAACTCATTGAGTTCCTCATCTGCCAATCCTGTCAATTCCGTGACCGGGATGGTAATCTTTGACCTAGGGAAGTATGGTAAGAGTTGGAATGTGGCATAACACAATCTTGAAACAGCACCATCCAACTCGGCCAGCAAGTATGATCCTCCAGTCGTCCTGTGAAGGACAACCATCAGACCAAGGTATCGTGGCTTTGTCTTCCAGTTGAGCTCTTTCTCAATCCATGTATTCTGGACCAAGACAAGGTCTCCAGCGTTGAAGTCCTGATCACAGATTCGGTTTTTGAACTGTGCCTCGAAGTATCACAGCAATGCAAATCGAGACAACAGAACACACTCTCAGATAGTGTCGATGTCCTCTCTGTGTTTTTGGAGCTGTTGTACCCTCCAAGCAATCAGAGAGGTTCTGGAAGTGGGGTCAGTATCGGGTAGAGGGACGAGGAATGTTGCTTCTGCAAGGTCAAACAGAAAGAGCAATTCTACACCATGTACCATAAAGTAGGGCAAAAGTCCGGTCAATTTGAGTATAGTTACCCTTTCTGCCCAGAAAACAGAGTGAGCAGTTAATGGCCAGCGAACTTCCCCTCCCAGGGTACTTTTGACAATGGCCTCCCAGATATTGTAGTGATGCCGTTCAACCACACCATTCGCCTGTGAGTTGTACAGGGAAATCCAGATATGGCAGATGCCATACTGGGTCACTAATATGTTGAGTGCCTGTATGTAGGGTGATCCGTTGTCAGTAACCAGTTCAGCAATAGCACCCCAACAACAAAGAATATCTTTGAAGATGAAGGATGCGATCACAGATGAGTTCTTGGATCGCAACATCCGCCACTCCGGATATGCTGTGAGACCACACCAAGCTTGGACAATGAATTGGTATCCTCCAGATCGTGGCATTACCATCATATCAATGTGGACCTTGTGGAATAGGCCACCAATTACCAGAACAGTAGGTGGGATGTGGAGCTTCTTGGTTTGGTGGATCTGACACTTGTGACAAGTTCAGATGAACCATTTGATGTCATCGACCAGCATAGGCCACCAAAAGCGGAGTAACAAATGCGTCCGTCCAAATAGAGAAGATGCCTTTGTGTCTGAGGCTGTCGTATGCCTCCTGAATGAGTCCATGACGACGCTCAACTGGGATGACCAGCTGATGACGACTGTGCATTTCCTGTTGATACAAGGATCCATTGAGGAGGAAGAAATGGGTTGCTGCATTGACGAAGGTCTTGAACTTGGAGTCGGACATATCATAAGACTGGATGTGAGTGTCAAGGAATTCTCATATCTTGTCTATCTGTGCATCTTTAGTGGTTGCTTTGATGGTGTGAGGTATCACAGAGGTGTCGTTGTTAGTAGGATCCATGGTCATGGATGTGAGCACGGACACCGGATAAGATGAGTGCGATGAGCAGTTTGGTTGTCTAGAGATGTTAGTGGAACAACTAGGTAGAGAGATGTGGTCGGTAGGAGGTACATGGAAAAGGAGTATGCATTGTCCAGCCAGTCCTTGACGTCATTGACTTCTGGCAGATCATCGTCAGATGGCAGATGACAGGACAGTCCATCCACACCCATGTGTTGGGTAGCAGGAATGTGAACCAATCAGAAGTTGAAAAGAAGAATGCCTGCAATCCATCAATTGATGGTCACATTCGGCTGAAGATCCAGATTATTGATCATACCCTTGATGTACTTCATGTCCATTTCCACAGTGAAGTTTGCAACCCCAAAAATGAAGATCTGGACTGCTCACAAGGTATGGAACAATCTGTACAGCTCAAGCTTGGCCTGAGAGTAGTGACTCTTGACCTTGGTGAAACTGAGTGAGCCAAAACAATTGGGGTAATGCTTGCTGTCCTCTCCCATTTGTAATAGAATGTATCTGACCACAATCATCGAAGTGTCAATGGCTAAAATGACTTCGTGTCCAGATTCATAATCCAGATGCCGGATAGCGGGAGAGGTACAGATCACATCCTTTAGATACTGCATATCTTCTTATTGGGGCTCCTCCCATTCGAAGGGGACACCCTTCCAAGTCAGGTTTACCAACAGACAAGCAATTGATGTGAAGTCCTTGATGAAAATTCAAAGGACACCACACACATCTAGGAATCTGCATACTTGCATATGGGTTTGGCACTTGGGCCAGTTGCTAATTTTCTGGACCTTCTTTTCGTGGGGGATGTGACCATTGAAAGTGCACTTGTGACCTACAATGGTTGCATCCGGTGCAGTGGGGACAAACTTCTTCATGGATACCATTATACCGACATTCTGGAGTTGCTGTAGGATTTGGTGTACAATCAGTAAGTGCTCCCAGATGAAGTGTTGGATTCCCAGATTCTCGGGTATGGTCTCAAATGAGCCATCCTCATTAATATAACGGGTGGTCACAGATTTGACTGGAAGATCATCAAGAAATGGATAGATATGAAGGGGAATCTCATCCTGTAAGATGAACGCCCATCAGTAATTTTACAATGTTCTTTATTGGCTTATTTGTGTCTTATTTGTCTTATTTGTACCATAAGTGGCTGCTTAGTATGCTTTGGACATATAATAAGTCAATTAAGACACATAAAGACACATAAAAAACAGTGTAAATTTACTGATGCCATGTCCACTTGATAGATCTGGACAGTGTTCGTGTAACCCATAGGCACAGTAGTGATGCAGTGAGGACCCATAGACTATTGAAGGTTGCAAGGTTGTGAGACTCTGGATGCAGAGGGCATTGGTCATATCCAGCAAAAAGATCCATCATCCTGTACACTGCGTATCTGGTGAAGGATTCCGCGAAGTGTTCTACAAACGGGGGAGTGGACAAGTCATGAATTGTAACCACATTCAGGGGTTGAAGGTTGTGGATGAGGCAAAGGGATTTGCCGTCCTGCTTGAAGATGCAGAACCAGCATGACTGGTAGGCGGATGTCATGGTTCATATACTCTGGTAGCAATCCGGTCCTTGATAATCTGTATTGTGTCAGTCCACATCACAGGGGGAACGGGAATGTTCCGCAGCACCCATGTGGTGTGGGGAATAGTGGGAATCTTAACAGGGGGAAAGTAGGTCTCATTAAGACAACCATGCTCTGCTGGTACCCAAGCGAAAGCTGCCTCATGATCCCAGACTATCCAGCAGATGAGTTTGACCTCATCTGGCCAGAGCCAGTTCGCAGGGTCAAGGTTGAGCTTGTCAGCACGTTCCTGAATGAATCTTTTACCCAGGACAAAATCTGGTGGATGTGTAGGTAAAGGAGAGAGTCCAGCAATTGGATCATCCAGAAGCATCTGAATAATCTGGTACTCCTCGTCGACGGGAGTGATGATGGAACAAAATTTTTTCACAACCAGTTTGTAAACCAGCTGGTGCTGAACAGTATCATAGGAAAAAATGGAAGAAAGCACAGATATGACATCCTTGTTGAGAACAAGTTGTGTAGATGAGAGGAATGGATACTTGTTGGATGGAAGAAGTGGACCAATAGAAAGTGCTGGCAAATGCATAAAAGCAGGAGGAACCTCAAGAGGCAAATGGGTACGAGTCAAAGAGGAGATAAGAGAAGAATAAGAGGGTTTGTTGTGAGACATCCATATAGGAATGTCATTGGATTCTTCATTGGACTCGAGATTAAGTAGCTCAGGTAAGTCCTCAGAATCATCATCAGATACATCGGACAGACACAGTGTTACCTCAGTATCAGTATCTTCTAACTCAAAGAGGTCGGGTATGTCATCGGATTCAGAGTCAGAATGGTCAAATAGCTCATTGAAATCTCCCCAGTTGTTAGACAGATCATTAAGAGCTAAAAACCCATCTCGACTATGGATTGGTGTCTGTTGCACTGCTTGTTCTCACAGCAGTGAGGCAGCCTTCAGACCATGACTGCATAGGTAGTGTGAACTGTTTTCCCATGTTCGGATCATGGAGAATTATTGTCTGTGAACCGTCCAGAAAATTCTCAGTAGTCGGGCTCATGAGGCAGTGAAATGGTCATCTGAGTAATAAGTCAAAGTTGGCATGTGCAAGAACCTGCACTTGTACCATTACCTCTCCTGCACCAAAGTCCAGTATAAGGTTCTCAAGTACCCCAATCGTCATATCAATGCTGGTGATTGCCGATGACATCTTCATTGTGTGGTCTGATCAGATAGGCAGTCCAATCTCCTTCCATATGTGTTTCGGCATTGTGATGATCTCAGATCCGGAATCCAGAATGCCCTGTAGGGTGTGTCCGGTACCATCAACCTTAGCTTTGATTGCTCTAAGCAGTCGGCTGTGATGCACAACGATGAGTCCTTCATTGTTCTTCTGTACCCGATCACCAAAGTTTTGCTCAACAGCGGATGGGTCACGTCCAGCAAGCTCATTTACCTGGATTGAGTGGGATGATGCGCTTGTGACCTGTTTCACAATTGTAAGATCTTGGAATTGCTTCTGGAACTCGGGTGATATGGCGAATAAATCTGTTACCAGTACTGGAACACTACTGTCCAGTACCCGATCCAAGACTTGTCACAGTGCTGAGTCATCTTCCAGAGGGAAAGAGTACTTATACTGCATAGTGGGGAATATTGGTGGGTTTGCTTGAGGGGCACATGTTGGGATAATAGCTGGGAATGGTCGGTTAATGCTGGACCCAGATGATCCAGCAGTGGATGTTGATGATGTCGAAGGACCTGCGTTGTTCCGAGGCGTGGATACTGGTGTCGAAGTTGATGGTGTTTTCTTCATCTGTGGCAAGAGTATGTCTTCTGAGACCATAGCCACTCTGCTATCTGTCTTTTTCTGAGGCAGCATAAGGACACTGTCAAAATGAACACACTTCCCTTTATCTTTCGACGTGTTATCCACCTGGAACGTTGCCCAAGCGTGCACAATATACGGCTGGAATGCAGGGTTAGTAGCAACAGGTTTGTCCTCACTATCCAATTCTTCCATCATGAATGCAAAAGCAGACAGATCAATATCAAGTACCATGGGTGTCTCCGGATACAACGCAGCTAGAATGCCCACAGTAACGTGTGGGAGTGTTTCCCTCAAAAAAGAGTTAACCATTGTCAAAGACGAGGTAGAAGCAGAAGGTTGGGCAGAATGCCGTGATGCCAAAAATTGGTCCACTGCATCTTTAAAACACTGTCCCCCTGGTACTCATGGTATCTTGAGACCATCTGGTATGTAAAGTCTGCCATCGGTTCCTCAGACAACTTTTCCTGAGTTCAAATACTCAATGCAGACTGGACACATCTGCATGAAGTGACTGAGCCCTGCGCAGAATTTGCACAAGGCTGGTGGATGGATAGCTTGGTTAGCTTCAACTTTAATAGTGGGAGATGGATTATACAATGGCAGAGGAACAGCTGGTTGCATACTTTGACAGGTTGGTTGAGAAGCGCTATTGAATGCTGGTTGGGCAGCCAGATAAAATGTGGGTTGTTGAGTGGTGGGTTGAAAGGTGGGTTGAAAGGTGGGTTGTTGAATGGCTGGCTGAAACATGGGTGGTAGCAATGATCAGAATGCAGATCTGGTTAGAAGGAACTTGGCAACCATGGTGATGTCATCCATTGGATATGGGTCATCGGGGTGAATGTCCTGTTTGATGATAAGGAGGCATTCTCAGATCTTTTGTTGAAGTGCATGGGGGAATCTGTTGAGGTAGAGCATGTTGCATTCAGTTGTCACAAGCTTGTTGTTGGCTATAAGTACTGCGGTGATCTTTAGAAACGCTCAGGTATACTCTCCAAGGTCGTCCTGGTTGCACATGTTCTTTCACTGGTGGTCCTGTATGAGGTACTGTACATCACCCCTGCTATAGTGGTTGGTTCTCTCACATCTGGGGTACATTTTTTTTACGGCTGTTGCCTCTGCGAGTGTTTGCCACACTTCAGCTTCATCTAGCACTGCATATTGGATTGCTGCCTTTATCTTTCTGGCTTGGTTGATGTGCGCTGCATCGCCAAGGAGCTCTATATTCTCGAGATATCAGGGAAGCTCGGATGGTTGCTTTCCATCAAACTTGGGCACGTTGGGAGTTCCTTGGAGAGGCATTTGAATTGGTGCGCCATTGGTGGGTTTTGTGGGTGAGGTGGTGGCAGTGGATTTATCGACAGATTCAGGTTTGATGGAATGGATGGTTTGTTTATCGACAAGGTTGGGACAGATGGAACAGATGGAATGGATACCAGGTTTATCAACAAAGTTGAAACGGATGGGGTTGGGAGTGTGATCAGTCTTGCTGTGAATGGCGAAACAGATGTGGAATTGGTGGTGGTGAGCGATGATGGTGTGGATGATGTGAAATGCACAGCCGGGATGGATACAAGTGGGTTGGATGTGAGGTCAAAGAGGTAAGACAACAATGCTGACAAACTGGAATTGGATTTTGTCTGTGAAGACACGGGAGAGTCAGATGATGATGAGGAAGAAGGGGAAGGAGCTAAAGGGGTGAGAGGAGTGAGATCTGGGGAGCAGTGCTGTAAAGAAGAAGTGGACTGCTGTGGAGTTGAATGGATAAAGCCTCCTGGTACGAACAGTAAGTCAAGAGGAGGAGAAGAGATACAGTTATGGAGCACTTGCTCAGGAGTAATTGGAACGAAGAAATTGGATTTGGTTGAAATATCTAAGTGGCAGAGATTAGTGAGGAGATTGTCAATCTCCAAATGCTCGGGTGTGTGTCTTAGCGACCTTTTTAACAACCTAGGTGAACCCCTCGCAGTGGGCTCCAGTTGTAGTGATAAGAAAGGGGGTGTTAGTGTCCTCTGAGGAAGAGAGACTTAGGGGTAAGTGTGGGCACAAGTATGACTCGTCCCAAGGGGTTCTGGAAGGATGTTGTAGTAGAAGGGGTAGCAAAGATGTTTCCAAGCAGAATAAAAGTGTATGGAGGTAATCCAAGATGGATGTGAAAAATATCAGAACAGAAAAGAAGGTCCAGGTCATGGATGACAACGGATATGATAAAAAGCATGGGCAATGTTTGATGACGACTGACAAAGCCTCTTATGAGTCAGACAAGAAAAGTATCAAAAGGTAGATATTTTTCTGTAGCTAAAACAAGACTTTTTATAGTCCAGGGCATACTCTGGACTGTGTCCAAACCTAGTCCCAATGCATGACAGCAGAGACTGTATGTAGTGAAAACTTCTCAGGGTGCTCGGATAAAGTCATGGTGATGTAGAAATTAGCTTTTTATATGTATGCGAAAATGGTGGCAGTAAAAAACACATCTGCCCTATGTCAGATAGTGACTTGAGGGCAACTGGTACCGGTTTGATGGATCCAAGGCCACATATGATGGCAACGCTGACTCTATGAGGCTGCACACCTCGATACCAAGATAGAAACAGGTAAATGAAAAGAACTGAGAAGGTATCCGTTGCATACAACACCAGTCTGATTAGTACATGGACACGGATATATGATGAAACAGATATGGATGTGAATATGGATACAGATGTGAATACAGATATGGATGTGAATATGGACCTTGGACATGACTCAGAAGGGACACGGATGTAACCAATTCTTGGAGGGTGAATACCAATGACTTTCTATTATCTGTAAAAGGAAAAAGGAGGGGATGTGGACACAAGGAACCTCAGGTTCCTACATTGCCTCAACACTGCACCCAATGATGCAACTACAACAACAACATGCAACAACAACAATAACATGCAACAACAACAACAACAACACAATGCCATGTGCTCACGCTCTCCCTTCCCCTCATCTGCCCCACCCTCACCCTCATCCCCATCCTCACCCACCTTGCAACAACAACATGATGAGGACAACAACACACAACAACAACAACAACAATGCAAGTCAGCACGCAACATTGCACACCCTCACACTCACCCCCACCCAAGTCATCCTCCCCTCACCCACCTTATGGTGACGATGCACGATGACAACATGTGATGACAACATAACAACAATGAGGACAACAGAACACAACCCCGCACACTTGGCATCCTCTCCCTTCCCCTCGTCTGGCCAACCCTCAACCTCACCACCCTTAACCTCACCACCCTCACCCTCACCCTCACCTTCACCCACCTCACAACAACAACGCATGACAACAACATGTGACGACAACATGACAATGACAAGGACAATGAGGATGCAACCCCATGCACTTGTCCTCTCCCTTCCCCTCATCCATCAACCCTCACCCTCACCCCCACCCAAGTTGTCCTCCCCTCACCCACCTTGCGATGTCAACACAACAACGATGTGCAATGACAAGGATGCAACTCTGTGCACTCATCCTCTCCCTTCCCCTCATCCAGCCAATCCTCACCCTCACCACCCTCACCCTCACCCCCACTCAAGTCGTCCTCACCCACCTTGCAACAACAATGCAACAAGGATGAGGACACATGACAATGATGACGCTGCACCCTCTTCCTCTGCAAATGCGAAAGCAAATGCTTGTATGCAAGCAGTCATGTTTGTATGTGAGTGGTCACCCTTGGACATGCCCCTTTCAATACACCAACCTGTGGGTTTACCCATGCCATTCCCTACCAGGCACCCCTGGACCCACAAGCCATCGAGGATGATAGTTAAACAGCAACACAAATAGTACATGTAGCTAACATATCAATAAGCCGACTGCAAACGCCACTTTGGTCTGCACATTGACAGGGGAGTGGGCGAAAAGCTAGGGGACCACAAAAATTGCTGGGAAATAGGGGGTCAATCTCAAAAAAGCAACAGATGAAATGAAATTCCCACAGAATTGCACATTGACAAACCTGAACCCTTACAGGTCCAGGAATACCACGGCCCTCTGGGCACCCCTGGACCTGCAAGCCATTGAGTACAATAGTTGAACAACCTGTCTATGAATATAAGCATGATTCCCAACTGCAACAGCTCAGCCAGCTCAAAAGCACACAAGGCAAAAGGTGAATAGATAGGAGACAGTCACACAAAGTCAAAGGAAAGGTGGGGGCGAGAACTCAAAGCATTGGTGCAGCTTAGGAGCCAGGGGCATGGGTGCCAAGCTAGGGGACCACGAAAATTGCTGGGAAAGAGGGGCTGATCTCAAAAAAGCAACAGATGAAATGAAATTCCCATGGAAACATGCATCGACAAACCTGAACCCTTATGGGTCCAGGAATAGTGGAGGATCTTGGCCAGGGAATCAGCTGTAGTAGGTAAAGTAATATGGGTGACAATAATTACAGGCATTGATGCAATAGCACTCCAGAATTGTGTGCAAAGAAACCTGTTTCTGCATCCCCATCAATCAAAAGCTAGAGAACCATCAGCCATAAGCATCCATAATTCACACAATGGCTACATCAATATTTAGCACTGACCTAAATGTTGAGCTTAACATGGGGGACCGACTTGAAATTTAGTTTCGAGTTTGAGCAAGTGCCAATCTTGATGTTTCACCCAAGATCCAGACGGTGGTGCAAATTTAAAGTCTGTATGCCTGTTTCATACAGCACAAAATGTGAACCTAAATGTGAAGTATGAGCAATGAACAAAAGGTAGTTCAAACTTGAAGTGTAGCGTACACATTTGTCCTTCACCGATATTCAAAGTTGTCTCATGGCCAGCATGGCCGCCCAAACTTTAAGAATGAGCAAAGAAATGTGATTGTCACATTCTTCAAGTTTAAAGCATGAATAAATGGTATGGTAAAACAAAAGGTTTCGACTGTGCCAAAATATATCGCCTGATGGCACTGCCCACCCATAGGGCGATCATGCCCCAGATGAACCTCGGTTGATACCCACTGCTCCCGACTGAAAACAGTTACAATGTTCAGTCAGTGCTCAATCTCCTTGCCACATATCAATACTACATTACTTTTGTAGTTAATCCTGTGAAACAAGTTAGCAAACAATGTTTGGAAGTTGTAGAGTACTCACCCGACATAGTGATAGAACGACGACTTGTCTTGGTGAGACTACCCAGCAGGCATAATGACTTACTACCCACGAAATCTGGACATGTTCTAATTTCTCAGCGAGTTGGGTCAGATACAGTTTTGCTGGAAAGTGAGGGTAAGCTGCAAAAACATCCGCAGCTGTCATGCACTGCCTCTGTCTCCGCACTGCAAAGGCCATGGACCCCCCAACCTCATAGATATATTGTATGACACCCGGAATTGATGGTTGAGACCAGTCACCATAGGGATAGAACAAGATTTGTGAATTCCCGGTGTTGGTGGATAAGCGACTATAGATGATACCCACATGTCTCAGGTGGGCTCAGAGCACTGTCCTAGGCTGGGAAATCAAATGTTGGAGTTCTGGTGGGACATTCACTGTTCTTGCATTGGGTTGTGGGTTGACATCTTCAAAGTAGCCTGGGGTGCTCTGAGCGCCATACGCCTGATCAAGGAGGACCTTGCATTCATGAAGCATGGGAGGGCAATCTGGCCGAGATAGGTGAGTACGCAGCATTGCACCCTTGAGATAAGAGTGAAGCATTGTATTTTCCAGTTCACCTACATCAGAGTTATAATGAGCATTCACGGAGCAAGGGACGCACCCACATACCTGATTTATGGTTGCTAGGCAGGCACTGCAGAATACCAATAAACCATTTAAAGGGGAATGTCCACCAAGAATGTACTGGTCTGAAAAGAACCAGGAGATCGCTTGGTGGTTTGGGCATAGGTCAAACTGTGGGTAGATGGTTTTCAGTTTCTTAACATAGTGTTCAATATATGAATGGTATGCATTGGCATGCTCCAATGTCATCGTCCGAGCACAGCCAACATGGACAACTGAAACGAGGTCCATAGTATGATCTAAAACTGTCCTTTGCTTTGTGCCTGGAGTCGCTGAACCCCATAGACTGATTAAAGCGATGGGAATATAGACCGTAATGAGCGACTGCCACTCATCCGCTTTGATTGTACCTGCTGATGAATCACCAAAGTTAGCCGGAACAGAGGGGAACCATGATGGCATGGAAGTATTGTGAATGACCTCATGAATTCACTGCAGGACCTTGGACCCAGATTTGAATGGTTCATCTGCTGTCGAGCAGAGGGGTTTCTGCTTATGCTGTGAATATTTCAGCTTGATGAGGAAATAGGACAGCCTGAGAAAGCAACAAACCCATTGAACCAGCGCCTTTGCATAGTTGGCTTTGTATAGTCATGTTTGCTTCAAGGGGACACAGTTAAGCGAGTTGCAGACGAACTTGAGCGCATGAGCGTTCTTTGACAACAGGGACACCAGTAATTTGTCCATAAATGTTTGCATGAAGGCAGAGTTGTCGGGAAAGGCAATGGGTGACATAAGGCATTCGTGGATAGCCAAGACTTGACTCCTCTCCTTTGTTGACATTGAAAGTGCTTCGGCAGTCTCTGGATCAAGATGGGTAAATGGATAGTCAAATGTGTGTAAGGAAGCTGTTGGTGCAGCTTGTTCTTCCCCAGAGAGGTTGAGGAGGTTGTGTGCATGATGCTGAACAAGGCCTTCGAGAACACAATGCATCGAATCAACGACAAGTTGCCGGCTGGGATCCCAGTATGGCAGGCACCACAACTCGGTGTAATGCACGCCATATTGCTTGAATATCCTCTCCCAATCTGTGGATGTTGGGGCATCTCTCCATTCCTCGGCATGCAGATGTAGCTTGTCCTTGTCCCAAGGTACCCATTTATTAAAATCAACTCACCCATAGTTACTTTTGTGATAGCAATCACACACACTGCAAAGAAAGTGACTTCCAACTCCAGCAAATCCTGCAAGGTGATGTGCAGCTGGAAGGTCACAGACAGCGAGTGCGATTGCACTGTGAGTGATATGCCCGTCAGAAAGTTTGCAGTTCTTGAGTAGCGAACACCATTTTCCCATGAAAGCATGAGATTCTTGACAAGTGGGCAGATATAATGGTTGAGATTTTCAAGAGAAGGTTGTTTAGGACCTGGGATGATACCCACGAGATACATATTCTCTGGCTTGTAACGTATATCAGCAGGCAAATTGAGGCATGCCATTGAAAGAATTCCCGATGATGTACGCACACCATGTAGGGACATCCCTTCAGGGTTGAAGAAATCAACATGGAGTGCAAAAACATAGTGACCCTTGTCACCCCTGTCGATGAAGAGCTTCTCTCATTCAGGGCCATTGAAGTCATGGAGGAATTGTGCCTCAAAAATGTTCTTGACAAATTGGGGCTGGGGAGAGGACAGCAAGGTGGCAAGCTCATCGCATGAGCAGTCCATGAGTGCTTCAATATCACTATGGGAGAGAAGTTGACCCAAGTACTCATTGAAGTCATGATAATAGAAGATCTTCTTCAGCACCGACTTTCCGTCTGACTTACTACTCAGAAGCAGCTCCCCACATAAGGTCTCCAGGCATGGATGATGTGTGCAGTAGGAGGGATATGTCGGGGTGCTAGAGCCATCAGAGTATGTGGGTGGGTAGGTACAATGACAAGTGCAGACAGCATGTGGAACCGTCTTGCACTTGAGGCCAAGTTGAGCAAGAGCACCATTGATCATTGACAGAACTTGTTTCAAAATGTGTTTTTGCATGTCGCCGGATGTCGCCTGGACCACCTGAAAGGCTGGATAAAGGAGGAGGGATAGCACACTCATAAGGAAGTCACCATTGCGTGTACCTATGCCCATGATGGTGGTACATATGATACCGATTACGACAGCAACCTGGGCGATAGGGTCCAACTGATTGATTAATGATTTAAAATGGTGGTCTGAGAGGTTTCGTCAATAAACCTGTTTGGAATGGCATACCAAAGCTTACCATTTGTTATCCATATGGGAGATTGAAGGGAAGCATCCACTGATGACCTTGATTTCAGTTCCAGCTCAAGCTACTCCAACACATCATTCACAGCCTTCTTGCACAAGGCCACAGTCTCAGCGTTACGTGTTATGTCCTTCAGGGCCTTCCTCAACCTAGTGAGCTCATTACTGACAATCCTGGTGGTGTCGTCTGAGTTGTCCAGTAGCAGCTGGAAGCAGCAGTGGACGCTGACTTCAATGTTAGCAAGTAACCTTAGCGCTTTCGCTGAGCATTGATTTCTGTCCTTCTTTGTTATGCAGAATGCACCAACAGTAGGTGGCGACACTTGTGAGGATAGGGGGGGGAATTGGAAGCATCTGGCTGGGAGGTAACTGGAGCTGATGCCTCAGTGGTGACTGCGGACGATGGAATCTTGATACAACTGATCATATCCATGAGTTGCGCAACAGACACCATTGGAGCTGGTCTGGTAAGGGAGGTAACTGGAGCCAATGCCTCGGTGGTGACTGGGGACAATGGAATCTTGATGCGACTGATCATATCTGTGAGCTGTGCAACAGACACCGTTGGAGCTGGTCCAGTAATGAGGTCCATGTTTTGACGCATGGCCCCAAAGTCCATGTAACAATTCCATAGCTTGCTTGAGAACATATTGGGGTTGGGTCCTTCATCAGTGACAGTCAGAGCGAACAGCTGCACAGAAAGATTGTCCACATCCATAGCACCAGACTCTAAGCTGGATGAGTGATATCCAATTCAGAGAGCTGAGCGAAACTTATGAATCGACCTTGTTCTTTCATTCTTGACACGGTTTATGTGCGTGGGTATTAATTTGGAGTCCATAGAGACACCGTTCGGGCTGTGCTCAATGCACTCTTCACAAGTGCATCGTTTGAATACAGAGTGAGTGGGGGGCATGAAGTCAACTTGGTCCAAAATGGGTGTGAAACAGAAAGTGGGCAACAATGGTTAATAAATGCTCGAGAAACAAGGAAACAGTCACCTTGTGCTGCCTTGTTCTCACAGAACAAGGTCCATTGTGTTGAACGGTTGCCAAAAGGTCAACCTTGTGTTGTGTGGTGGTGCATTCCATTCCTATCATGAAGGGAATGATAAGGCATTGTAGAACAAGGATGAGCGGGACAGACCTGCGAATTTTGTAAATTAGCTAATTGATTGGATCAGACCTGAAAACATTGGCACGATAAGAGTGTCGATGATTCTGTGTTGAATGTGGCTTGTCATAGAGGTACGTTACAGGTAAATAATTCTGTTGTTGGTACTGACTTGTTCTTCCTGCTGATTGTGGACAGCAAACATGCTGTGGTCCACCTGCAGAGCCAAAGCCATGAACCTCTCCACCATATCTTGTAATGTCATACCCCCACTTTTATCACCAGCGGGTGGGTACCTGCACTTCACAGGCTCCGGACTGGATCGCAATGCTGATGCATGCTCCTCCTGAAACTTGGCACACCAGTGGGCGATTTGAGGTACAGGATCCTGGAACCTTCATTAGGACACTTTATATCCGACATGAATATGAAATGACTCACCAACCATGCAATACCAAAACCAATCAAGGTGACCAATAGAGCGACAAGAGTGAGGATCTGTACCATCACCCAGAGTGACGATTTCAAGGTCCATTGAGTACAAGGATTAGGTTTGTTATTCAGCTTAGAGGGAGCATATTGATGCTGCCAGATATTGATCATAACATGTCTCCGGCCAGGAGTTGCTGAGGCACTTGCAATCTTGCAATGGCCATTAATGTCACAAACCTAGGTTAAAACAATAAGTGATAACTTGTACCATACTGAATACTTACCACAATCGATTGTACGAGGCCACTTCTGGCATGGCAGAGTGCTTCAAGCAGTTCACCCGACCTCTGGTTAAATATGTACACATTACCATTGTCACTGCCACCAACAACGATTTTTACATCTTCTCCAAAAGCAACTTGTTTCGGAACAAGGACAGTTGGTGGCTCTGTTATGTATGTCCGGATTGGGCTCAGGCTGTCCAGATGATACAACGTAAAACCATTTGCCGCATTATTGATAACAACAAGGTGCTTCTTCAGGCTAATCGTTGCGTAGCCACTGCAACCACCAGTCAGATATGGTCAGGTACTTTGATTACATGCACGTACATGATAGATCCGCAATGGTGCTCGCTCAAGATGTTCCCATCTGAAATATTCATTCTGATACTGGTTACGGTGGGCGGCATGCATCTGTGGGCACTTTTGGGAATCACTTACACTTTTCCATCAAACAATCCAAAGATATACAAGTTTTCGTGACCTGAGAAGGCAACTGACCATGGATCTGTGTTGTCGAGTCGACGACCAGCAAAGATGGACTGCAGCTGTGAGTTTGCATTGAGTAACAGGACTTGGACAACATTGTCGCGCATTCCCACAGCGACACGTAGGCCATCTTCCAACCAAGACGTGTCCCAAGCAACACAAGTGATTTCGAATCCAGCGCCAAGTTGCCTGGCACATACTTCTTGAAACTTTCTCTGTAAGTCATCAGAGAAGATGATTAGTATAGTTTACGTCATGCTTACATCCACAGGATTTGGCTGAAGAAACACAAGGTACCCAAGCCCGGTGCCATAGCAGAGTGTTTCTGTTGTGGTAAACCTCATCTTCATCCATATTGCACAGCTGACAGTGCTGCAAGTATCTTGATTGGTACCGGAAGAACTGATCTCTTTTCCAGACGAGATATGCCAGATGGTCATGCCATCAGCACCTGATAGTATCTTAGTACACGTCCGACAATGTGGCCAAAAATACTGAACTTACCACCACTTGCTAGTAGCTCCCCATCATGTGAGATGGTGAGCATATAAACAGAGGCTGTAGAAGCATGTATCTGGGCGATCTTTGTGTATTGTTGTGGACTACTACGGGCAAAGAAGAATCCGATCGTCGTGTAGTGAATGGCTACCTCAGTGATCCTACCTTTTTATGTCCAAGAATTGTGGGACCATCCAAATTGAAGATGACAATGATCAAGCTCCTGAGGATCCATGACAACCTAGGCAACAATTATCATTGCTGTTGGACTTGGCAGTTGTGACGACCAGCAACAATTACCATGACTGTTTATTGATTGTTGTGGTGGGCGCTGCTGATCTCCCGACAGCTTATTGTTCAAGGACTTGTGGGAATGACTTGCAGCAAGAGAATCACTCCATTCCTGCAATAAAGGAGTCAGGACCAGTCCCTCAATGTTGATACTTCACCATTATGCCTACAACTATCAAGTCCATCCCACTGTTCTTCAATGCTGCCACAACCACTGCTCTGCCTCCTTTCCCTCCATTGTTGACCGACCAGCAAGAATTGCTCGGGAAGCGTTCCCAACCATCTGGGCTGCTTGTCGATGAACCTTTGCACTCTGAGAGTGGTACACTGACTGTCATTGTCAAGCCTAATTCCAAACTCATACCTGTACCCATGGGATGCCCATTCAAGCTAGCCCACAGCTCATCTCCTTACCCCAAGAGGGCTGCCAGTGCAAAGCCACACTCTGGTGTCATTGATTCTTCATCAGATCGATCTGATTCCTCGTCGGAGGCATCATCCAATAGTGACGAAGCTTCCAGTATGTTCTCTGAGGACTCTGCAATCCCCAAACCTCCAGGTGAGCCTGGACGGCCTGAAAGGGGAGAATACAACCTCAAGACAGCTCTTGACTGGAATCATAAAATGTTTTCGAAGTTGAAGGTCAGCATCATACTTGTTTACTTTACTATTGAATGACATCCTTCAGAAACTGATACACCATTTGATCGATGAACATCTTGACACCACCAAATGTGCCTCGATGCAGAATCCTGGTCCACTCCAACTTGTACGAGACAAGGTACATATGACTTTTGTATTCAAGTATGTTCTGGCTAACAATCTCGTTACTAGGCCATGGCTGCTATTCCTGACCTCAAGAACTATCACGATTGTTGGCCGGTCAATGACATAATCATGATGTATCTTAAGTATACCTCAGGTCGTGCTCGCCGGCAGGAAATTGAAATTGCAGCAGCAGCAAAAGGAAAGAAAGGAGCGAAGGTATTCCTCTATCCTTGTGCATTTGTGAATTATCTAACACGTGCTCTCAGAAGTAGCAAATGTGACCATAGTCCTTTTGCCAGTGCTAAGTAAATCACATGTACTTATTCTATGCTCAATGCTGGTGGTGTATACTATGCACACATATGTGAATGAGATTTCCGCTGCAGCACGTCCCACCATGATCACCTCGAAAGCTTATCATACCCTACTATTTTCTGCCTTGAGGACTTGGACTCCGAGTGACTTGTTAACCCCACAAAGCTTTGTCGACTTCGTCTCATCTGTCCTGGTCTCCTTACCTTCTTCATCTGTGCAGTCCAGGTACATGCAAAGCGACACTTTATTTGGAGAACTGCTTGTCGACAGCCGAGGGAAATCACTAGATGAAACCTGGCAAGATCAGCAGTCATTTTTCTATTACCTAATCATGACCAATAACTTTCTTTTGCAGTTGCCCACCTTCAGCGTCCGCTTCAATCCATCGATGCATTGATCTGTCACCCCAGGCCAATCAAGTATCTCATATTTGTTCTACATTTGTAACACTGATGGTATACTTTACAGACGAGCAACACCACATGTCCGGGCTAGTAGACAATGATTAACACGGTTACTGAGTGGTTTGACGAAGGTGAGAGAGCGTGGCAGTCAAGCATGCCGACTAATGGATTGAACAAAGCTTATAACCTATGTAAGTATCATTGCTTCACTGGGCCAAAGAAGTTATACTCACTATGCCATCATAAAGTCAGCAACAATAGCATCTCTGCCCTGCATATTTACAACAGAAGATTCACCGACTCGCATCACCACAACATCACCACGGAACTGACCATCCATCCTACCCAGGAGGGGGTTCAGCCAAAGATGGCAGTGTCGCTTGAAGAAAACGCAAAATCGGTAAGTATGACAACCCTCATGCATGATCACTTGACAATTATGCACATAGGGCTGCACCCTTGCATCCTGCAACAGGCTTTCAACAACTGGAAAGCGCTGTGACTGCCGAGATGAGTTGGCACAGCGGGTAAGCATTGTCACTTGATGTGGTCAGGGCATGGCTGCAGAATATAACCTGCATCTCAGATGCAGTTCCGAAGTCTTGATGCAGGAATTAGTACACCCAACCTCTAGAACAAGAAGTACTGACCATGGAAGATGGCAAAATGTAGGTACATGTGTTCACCATGTTGAATGGGAGAGAGAAGTTGAACATCGAGCAGTGACCCAGCACTGATTGGATGCAGAGTTGTGGGCAATTATTCTGGGGAAATTGTGTTGCACTCGGGCTGAGTAAGCAGAGCACAAGGCCAGAGTGCTAAGACTTCGGGCAAGCAACGTAAGCGGCAACTTCTCTCTCTTTCCCGTTCCACCACATTGCTCACTCACACTCCCATCCAGCCTCGCATCTCATCGATTTTTCTTTTTCTTTCACGTCCAACTCACTCACTCTCATTTACTCATCCTGTCCTTTCCTTTTCCTTTTTTCTGGTTTTTGTCCACCCCATAGCTATGTCCAACCCCGCACTTGAGGTCTGCCCGGACTACAACTCCAAACCCAATGAGCCCCTCTGGCTCGCTATCATTGACAGATTCGAACTAGACGAACAACAAGCAGTCACCTGCTTGAATGAGATCTGGGAGCAGAACCATGCCCGCCGGGTTGTGGTATGGGACCAACAGTGCGCAGAACAGCAGCACGCAGATGAGCTAGCACAACTAGAGGAGAGAGCAGAAGAAGAAGAATGCATTCACCTCGAGCAGGACGAAGCTGAGAAAGAACGCAAGGAAGCAGAGAAGAAGAAGCCCAAGATCAATGACTTTGACTCCGACCTCCCGCCCCCCATCGTCATCGTCCCTCGTCCCTCGCAATATGCCATTCAGAAAATAACCTCCTTTGAATTTGTCGAGATGTGGTACTTTTCCCCAGACAGCTGCTCGGAAGCCACTTGCAACCACCGCTCACAAGCCAATAACGCCCTCAGTCTATCCACAACCAATGACATTCTCACCCTTAGACCCATCGCCTCAGTCAAAGCGTCAAAGAACGCCCGTCCAGACTACGAACTCTCATTCAGCGAATTTCTGCAGGCAAAGAACTCCTACCTCCACCACATCAAACAGATCTCCTGGCCGGACAAGCACATCAATGTGCTCGCAGAGTTCTTCTGGAACCTCAAGAACCACCCTGTCCGCTCCAACCTAAACAGAGACCTGGTCGCTCTCCACTACGCGGCTCGCATCCACTGCCAGTGGCACAACGACCTGAAGAACAACACCGGCAAAGCCTTCAACATCTCCATCATTAACAAAAACCTCATGAACGCACTCATGTTCGAGGTCAACTCAACCATCCAGGCCAAGGTTATCAGCAAGGTTAGTCCTTCTCCCTCCCCCTTGTTATTTACATCGCTGATGCAAGCCTTCCCTAAAATCCCTTAATCCTCTCCTGTGCTCCTCTGCACCCCTCCCCCCCCCATCCCCCCCCCCCCCCTGGCGCCATGGCTCCCAATAATCACACATGGTATCGTGCCTTGCCCCGCCACCTCACCCACACGTGCGCGGTCCGACCACCCCACCACCCAAATTGCCCATGCCTGGCACTCTCTCCCCTCTCGCCCCTCAACAGTGACTCTCCCCCGCTCCTCCATCATCAGGTGGAAGCCTTGATTGACCCCCGATCAACCTCACCCACCTGTTCCCGTCATCCAATCAGACGTGCACCCTCTAGCCGCATGGACCCCATCGAGCGCCACCGTTCCTCCCGCTCCTCATCCCCCTGGCAAAGATTTTGCCCGCCCCCCTCCTACCAGACGACCGTCACCCCCTCCAGCCAACAACACCATTCCAAAGCGACCGGCGAGTGGGCCACAAAGTCCGTCTGCCCCAAATGTCTCAGGTGCAACCCGCACCGCATCCTCGAATGCAACAGCCCCACCCTTTGGAGCGGAGGCAAATGTTTTGTCACACGCACGAACGAGGGCCGCCTGGTCGACCCAAAAAGTGAAGTCCTCTGCACAGACTGGCAGCGCCCCAACGGCTGCTCCCTTGTCCACCGATCAGCCAAACACAATTGTTCAGGGTGTGGGTCCTCAACCCATGGAGCTCAAGCTTGCAATCTCGATCAGGCTTTCGCAAGCGCACTCACCATATAAGCCTGATGGGTGGAGGCACCGCCTCACGGAGGCAAATCTCATACATAGATACCCAAACATATCCCATGGACTTTCATTCGGTTTCTCAGCCGCCCTACCCCCCCTTGCTCTCACCGTCTCTCCTCCAAACAACATGTCCATAGAAGCCAACCAGGCTATCTTTGACCAGATTGTGCATAAAGAATTCACCAAGGTGAGATACCTCGGCCCTTATTCCCGAGCCGAGATCGAGGACGCCCTAGGTCCATTCCAAACAGCCCCCATGTCCCTTGTACCTAAACCGGGGAAACCTGGCAAATTCCACCTAATACAGAACCTTTCCTTTCCGCATTCCAACTCCCCAGTCCCCTCCGTTAATGCTCTCACCAACCCAGATAATTTCCCCACTCCCTATAGTACTTTTGATATAGTTTCCCTAGTTCTATCCTCCCTACCACCTGGTTCACAGGGAGCAGTTTGTGACATCTTGGAAGCTTACCGTACCATCCCACTCCACCCATCCCAATGGCACACACTCGTGGTCTGCCTGTCAGAATGTCATTTTGCCATTGACACCAGTCTCTGCTTCAGCTTCGGCCCCTCAGATGGGATCTATGGATCCGTCGGTAGTGCTGGTGCTGATATAATGAGACACACTGGCATCGGACCCATCCTGAGATGGGTAGATGACCACCTCTTTATTCGGATCCCAACCAATGCATTAGGAGCTTACAACAAAGTAAGAGCCGAGATGGCTAAAAGAATCTGAGCAACTAGATCCACTATCACAACAAACGGAGGCCGCTCTTTCTTTGCTGGAGCCCCCCTCCCAGACGGCCGCACTGAGGAATATGATGAAGATTGCTCTACCCCCTTACAGGATCTATCCTCCTCATCACCCCGTCCACACTCTGACCTCAGTTTCTGCTACAATCTGGATGATGTTGATCGGATCTCCACCGAACTTGGCATCCCCTGGGAACCATCAAAAGACATCCCCTTCTGTGACGCCCCCACCTTCATCGGCCTAATCTGGGACTTACCCAACCACACAGTGCAGCTCACTGAGTCGAAGCATACCAAATACATCAAGACGCTCTCAAACTGGACCCTGCGGTGCACACACACCCTTGATGAGGTACAGAGCCTCCTCAGCAAGCTAATCCATGCCTGCCAAGTCTAACTGGATGGCAGGCCATACCTAATTAACCTTGAGGCAATGATCCCGATCTTTGGCAACACACCCTACATGCCAAGAACACCACCGCGGGACACTCCTAACGACATTAAATGGTGGATTCACTGTCTCACCTTTCCCCCACCCCCCCTGCCATCCCGTCCCCACAGCCCATCCTCAACCCCCTAGCATACTCTGATGCAAGCTCCACAACCGGCATCGGCATATGGCTCAACAGGCACTGGCGCACATGGACACTCCACCCCTCCTGGCACGGAGGCGGACATGACATCGGCTGGGCTGAAGGTGTTGGCTTTGAACTGCTCACCCTTGCAACCCTCCATTCCAGTGCCACCAATGTTCATTTCCAGGTTTTCGGAGACAATCAAGGGATCATCGAGGCCTGGCAGCAGGGCCGCAGCCACAACCGCCCCACCAATGAGTCTTCAAACACGTTCAAGCCACCCTGGCTAATGCCCGATGCACTGTCCACACCCGTTACATCCTGAGTGCTGACAACCCTGCCGATTCTCTTTCGCACAGGGTATATCCCTCCATGGATCTCCTCATCCCCTCCTTCCCAATCCCCAAGCCTCTCCGCCCCTTCATCCTCAATGTCACTGGCAGCCCAGCCCTACTCTCCTCCTCCTCGCACAACTGCTGACCCGAAGCCCCGGACTCTGCTCCTTCGGGCATCAAACCCGACTCAGAGTCACTCAAATGGTAAGCACTCATACCACCCCCAACCCCCCCCCCCCCCCCCCCCCCCCCCAACCCCCCCCCCCCCCCCCCCCCCCCCCCCCCCCCCCCCCCCCCCCCCCACCCCCCCCCCCTA
>JBBPNA010000331.1:16714-28443 GCA_038090555.1 Boletus subcaerulescens | reverse complement strand
TCCTTGCCTTGATTAGCAAGAGAAATTTATTCTCGTTTGGAAGACCATGGCTGAACGCGAGATCAATGCTACGTATTGCCGACTCATGCTCGTCATTGCCAATATGGGCGAGAGCATTTGCCACATATCCAATGATGGATGGCTGAATGTCGATAGACTAGTGTGGATGGTCAGCGAAGCATACGATGACAGATGAGCAAATTTACCTTTATAGCATCGTCAATGGCGGTAGCCCAATGTTTCGACCGAGAGCGCACGAGAGCGCGGTAAGCGAGTGTGCGCGCGTGATGTAAGGAACCCGAAATGAGTACGATATCTGTTGTCAAGAGTTCTTCGACACGAGTCAAGTCGCCTGGCTTCCAAGATTTGAATACCGAATCACTGATATTCATAAAGGGCAACTGTGACGCTGTGAGGAAGTGGTTATAACGAGTGGGACCGCTTACGTACGTTTACTGTCAAGTACGAGCTCGGAAGGATGTCACGAAGACTCCGGATGGTGACTTTCCCATCATCTTCTCCAGTCGCTATATGGTCGTCATTTGGGGAGAGCGAAATCGACCAAACATCGCTTGCGAGCTCGATAACCGACCCGATTTGCTGGCCCGTAGAAGTGTCCCAAAAAAAAAGTGACCTGGATGCGACGGCGACAGTGAACTTTTGGTTATGCGCTATGATGATGGAATAGGCCCATTCAGCACCAGGAATAGCCCATTTATTGAGCAGGGTTCCCGAGGATGTATCGAAACACTTTGCTCCGCCTGACGTGGCAGCAAAAAGTTGTTGACCGTCAGCCGACCAAGCAAGCGGTGACGATGTGGTGTACCAGAACCAGCAGGGGATGTTCAACAGCTGCCGTCCATTGTCGCTGTCGTAGATGCGGATCGACGTCGTGTCCTCTTCGTTGCCAGTAGCGGTGGCAAGTCGGTCGCCGTTGGGAGAGAAGCGCACTGCAACAACACCACGGTCATGCTGAAGTGGTCCCACAAGTCTCTCCCCCGTGGTCATACTCCATATGAACGCGAGATTGTCAAACCCACCCGTCGCGAATTTCGTGGAATCGAGAGAGACGTCCACGGAAGATACCGAGTTGGTGTGGCCTTGGACGTCGAGGACTTTTTTCTGGGTCTGCACATCCCATACTGACACATTTGCATCTAAACGCCCGAGTCCACACACAAGCCATCTGCCATCCGGAGATAGCGCAGCAGCGAAGATTTCTGCCCCTTCAATTAGAATTGGTTCGCCGACCTCTTGCCCATCTTCCACCCGCCATCGCCGAAGTATCCCCTCGACACCGCCGCTCCATACCTGCTGGCCATCCTCTGCGAACAAAACCGACTTTATTGTACGTTGATTCTTGATTTCAATCATTCTTGATCCACCTAGAATTGTTGACGGGAGGTCATTACAATTTACAGGTAGTATTCGCCTATGACCAGTACGTACCTTTTGCCGTCGACTGCATACCCGTCACAGCGGAATGGACAAACAGTAAACTTGGGTTGGGACTCTGGGAGTGCAGGGTCAAGGGGAACGTGTATTATGTATGCCCTTTTTTCTTATCGATCATGAATCATGATAAACATCAGCTCACACTGCCTTGGGCGCTCGTGCCTCGTATTTGTTTCTCCGATATTACCTTCCCCCACCGCTGTTCTAGTCGTAGTGGAATGCACAAAGGAAGTTCAGTCAACGAATACAACAGTGAGTGGCCTAGGGAATGCACATTGATGAATCAGTGCACCACAGAGTCCGAGTCAGCATTAGGTACGGGCGAGAACTGTGACTAACTTAATAACTACTGGTCTGTACTTGGTCGTGCAAGTGAGTGGAACTGGTCACCAATCGGTACGTGGTAATGCAACATACTTCCAACGTGGACGGCAGTCTCTCAGGCCGTCGGCAACCAGACACACTGTTCCAAGTAGTCGACCGTCAGACCTTAGGCTCTGCCCTCCATTCATAACTAAGCTAAACTTGGTCGTACAGTTCTCAGAACGTGAACATGTCGAGTTCAATTTGAGCAGTGAATAACGCAAATTGGAGTAACGTCTCCGGTGGCCTAGACACCGCTTGGCGAATTGACAACGATATGATGGCCGTCATGCAACTGTGAACATGACGCGCCATGAGGCGGATTCATTCATGTGTAAAAACGCTAGTGATGATACGATAATGGTGGCCATACCAATGATAACCGCCCAGTCCTTAGCATGCATGTAACCATGTCTGGTGCTACTAATGTGTAGCCAATACAAGTAGATAAAAACCTTTGCAAGTCCGCCCGAGCTTTCACAAAGCAACGTTATCTCCACGATCACGGCGATCGAAATCAAGTCTCCACTGACAACAGCCCAACCATCGTGATGGATGGTGTGAGTACGAGGTAGGACCAGAAGACGACGGTCCAGGAGAAGGGCACTCAAAGGGGGGGACGTGGTTGCGTCTGCGGTGGTGTCGGTGGCCATCGGCGGCTTTGTAACGCATTGGGAGATCTATGGGGACGGTGAGTGGAGCAGGGTCTCACCGAGCATGCATAGGCAAAAAGTACACAGGGTGTCAAGAAGAAGGGAGCGTACCTGTGGGAGCGTTAACCCAGGTGGGTAGGGATCAACATGAACAGCATGCTCGACACCATAAAGATCGGGCTGAGGGATCAACGAATCAGACACGGCATGGCGCACAGCAAAAGCTGGAACGAAAAACGGGAGCGTACTCTTCAAACAGATCTCTGCACCGTCCAACTGGCTGAGGAGAACGATCATCGGAGTAATGACGAGTGGAGCGATGGCTATCTGCGCGATGAGGGTGATAACGATGATCACAAGTCCCTCCGAGAGGATTGGACGGGGTGGGTAGGGCAGTAAATGTATTCTCGGCATGGTCGATTTCGGTCCCAGTATGCGTCACCAATTATGGGCCAACGTGTCGATCGCGTGGTTATAACAAGTGACTAAGAAGTGGGACCGCTTACGTTTACAGTCGAGTATGAGTTCGGAAGGATGTCACGAAGGCTCGAGAGGGTTATTTTTCCGTTGTCTTCTTCAGTCTCTATGTAGTCATCATTTGGGGAGAGCGAAATCGACCAAACATCGCTTGCGAGCTCGATTGTCGCTGTCGTAGATTCGGATCGTCTTGTGTCCTTTACGTGGCCAGTAGCGTTGGCAAGTCGATCGCCGTTGGGAGAGGAACTCACTGCCATAACCCAAAAGCTGTGGTTGAGTGGTCCCACGTTTCTCCTGTCGCAATCTCGTGGAGTCGGAGGAAACTAGTCTGGGACCCAGACCGTCTATGAACTTAAGGACGCGGTTGCGTCGGTGGTGGTGGCCATTGTCATCATCATAGTGCGTTAGGGGATCTATGGGTGGCTTTGCAGTGAGCACGCATACAAACACACACCAAAAAAGTCAATGGAAGAGGGAAGGGCGCGATACGGTAAACACAGTACTATGAAAAGGGGGAGCGAACCAGACTCTGTATATTGCACCACCAAAGGAGAAACGACAAAAGAGAACGTACTCTTTATGTAAACAACTCCCCACCCATCCTGACGGGGACGATCATCAGGATGGCTACGAGCGTCACGACTGTGATTTGGGAAACTATGACAAGCGCAAAAACAGGTCGAAATGACATGACGTCTGAACACATCAGGTAAATACGTGTTCATTCCAACAAAGTGACTTGAAAGACCGACGTACTCAGTTCAACCTCACGCTTGTTCTTCAGGTGTGAGTTCCATGAGAGATTTCCATGCTTTGGGTACCTTGACAGGACACGTACTCGTATCGTCCTGAATGACACGGTACGAGCACGCAAAACAAGGTGAAACGAGACGCGACGAGATGTGGAGAGGGATGTGAGGGTGGTAAAAGCTTAATAAAGGACGGAATGGTGGGTCGGACCCATCGCTGGGTGGAGGTGAGGAGGGGAGAGGCGGTGTGAGTGCGAGGTCTGAATCCTCAGCTCCCGTGGCGAATCCGGTGTCGATGTGTGAGCCCTCGCCCCTGCTCTCCTTTTCTCCCTCACCCCTCTGTCCCTCACGCTCGTCTCTACCAAGTCCGGTTCGCTTGGCATCTCGGCTGCGTGGCGCAAGAGGTCGTATAGGCATTCGTCCTCTGGTATTCATTGTAGATCATTTGTATCTAGTAGGGAGGTCACGATCAGCAAGTATACCTCCAATTTCGCCTCATCGTTGGTCGACGCGATGCAGTGCTCAACGTATACACGCGCCAAAAACGCATCTTCCTTTTCCAACGGGTCCCAAAAAGGTGTCTTGCGAACGGAAGACGAATCAATGCGTGTTTTCCATACAATGAATGACGCATAGATGCACCTTTGAACTCGAGTTTCTCCCCAAGGAATGTCAATAGTAGACCAATGTGGATAATAAGCACAATATGCGAAGACAGATAAGCGAAATTTACCATTTTAGCATCGCCAATGGCGATGTCCCAATGTTTCGAGCGAGAGCGCACTCGTGCGCATGCGTGATGTAAAGAATTTGAATGTTGTATAATGTCCGCTGTGGAGTAGGCCCTGAATCGTTAGACCGTCGACTTTTAACGAATGGATCCACTTACGTTTATTGTCAAGTATGAGCTCGGAAGGATGTCCGAGAAGGCTCCGGCTGAGCTTATGTAAAACTCCCACAAGTTATATACGCAATGACCTGAATCGCTTTGCCCAAATGGTTTGGGGTAATCCCCAAGCTATCTCGAAACCCCACTCTGTACATTTACCTGGAGGGGTATCTGAAGGGCTTTCGCGCTCTTTTCGGAAGAGCCGTTGAAGAAAAGATACTTGTGAGAGACGAGTATCGCATCGCAATACAAGAATTGCAGAATCATGAATACCGTCGAGGTGCTTATATTACAGGACAACCTGGCATTGGTAAGTCTTGAACAACATTGGTTGCGCTGTCACATTAAACTCGAGATCTTTCTTTACGCCGCCAGGGAAATCACTTTTTCTCGTTTACCTGCTCGTCCAACTTCTCGGACAACAGCATAAGGTTGCAGTGCACGATCCAGATCACCGTTTTTATGCGATCTTCACGAATACGGCCGCTTTCTACCCTTTAACCGACACAACGCCGCTCGCCAATGGCGGTCTCATGTATACCCTTTCGGACTCTAGCAAAAAGGAAGCTCCACCTTCTAGCTTCTACTTTTTTGATGATATCCGACTGATCCAGGCGACATCGCCCAAGAAGAGCCGTTGGCACGAATGGAGCAAGCAGGCCAATGTCAAGTGCTATGTCATGGATTTTTGGACTGAGTAGGAAATAGCAAACCTTGCGTGCGCGATACTCTTTCTTTCTTCCAAGCTAAATTTAACGAGATGACCAGCAATCTATTAGACTACAATGGCCAGCGCATGGTCGATCTTTGGAAAAAGTGGGGCGGAGCTCCTAGAACACTGTTGACGTTCGAGGAGTCGGATCAGGAAATCGAAAACTAGTACCATGACCACGCCACAGAGGCTGTCGAAATATGTCAGAACGCGGCAATAGTGAACAAACAGCTTCCCGAGGGTTCGGATGCTCCGTCGCGGTTTTATTTCTGTCGGCCTGCAGACTTTGCTACGTCGAGCATCCATTGCACGCGAACTTGCGCTACCGTGCCGACGCACACCATATGCAACATCCTAGGGAGGGCATCAAGTTGGAGTTCTTTACTGCTCTCAGCCAATGCAGCGACACTTGACAGGCAGTTGGGTCCATATACCAAGCTTGGTTCAACTGCTTCATTTCTACGGCAAACAAATCCATAGACTGCCACTGGTTTAATGAACAAGACAAGGTCACCAAGCTATATGGGACGACTAATCTCGCTTCCGAAAGCGCAAAGGAACTAAACGCCAAGGAGTTTCCGTACTATTGGCCTGCAAGTACGGTTTACCCAGGCATCGATGGTGCTTTGATATGCGACAACGCGATCTTTGTGTTTCAATTAATCCTCAGCTCAACACACACGTCAGCTCAATACACACGTCACCGGAACCCGGCGTGCAGAAGCTACGAGCTCAATTGCCTGAAGAAGCTTCCTTGGCATGTGGTGTTCGTCGGAACTATGGAGAGTCTAAGCAAGGCGGTTGCACAGCGATGGGTGCGGGAGGTATCCTTAATGAAGACATGAAGACGAGCAATACACCCGTACCCATTCTGTGGTCAACAGTGGACCCAGTGGCAGTAGACGTTAATTACAGGGTACGCAACTAAGTGGATTGATCATTGTCTGTTGTCTGACTCGTTTGTTAGATAATTCGCGATCGAGATGAATCGATGGATGTCAATGGATAAAGGCGTTGCCCACTGCTAAATGGTATCATAGTTTATCACTTGTCGATTGCAAGCCTTTGACTTCAAAGCCTCCTGACTGGGTGTTTCGTGTATTCCATGTAAAGAACTCGAGGGTTGTACGATATCTGCTGTCAAGAGTTCTTCAACCCGAGTCAAGTCGCCCTGCTTCCACGATTTGAATGCTGCATTGCCGATATTCATAAAGGGCAACTGTAACGCTGTAAGGAAGTGATTATAACGAGTGATTGAATGACGTTTCACCACTCACGATGAGAGGGGGGGATTGAGTAGGCCCTGGATCATTAGACCGTCGAGTTTCAAGGAGTGGGACCGCTTACGTTTATTGTCAAGTACGAGCTCGGAAGGATGTCACGAAGGCTCCGGATGATGATTGTTCCGTCTTCTTCTCCAAACGCGATACAGTCATCGTTTGGGGAGAGTGCAATTGACCAAATGGTGCTTGTCTGCTTGATTATGGTACCGATTTGCGTGTTGGTTGATGTGTCCCAAAAAGATACTGACTGGAATGCGATGACGACGGCGAACTTTTGGTTCCATGAAAGGACAATAGAAGTGGGAAACGTTAGGAATAACCCATTTATTGAGCAGGGTTCCCGAGGATGTATCGAAACACTTTGCCTCGCCTGACGTGGCGGCAAAAAGTGGACGACCTGACCAAGCGAGCGGTGACGTTAAGCTATCCCAGAACCAGCAGGGAATGTTCAACAGCTGCTGTCCATTGTCGCTGTTGCAGATGCGGATCGATGCCGTGTCCTTGTCGTTGCCAGTAGCGGTGGCAAGTCGGTCGCCGTTGGGAGAGAACCGCACCGCCACGACCCAAGCATCGTGCTTGAGTGGCCCCATCAGTTTTTCCCCTGTGGTCAGGCTCCAAATAAACGCGTCCCTGTCGCGAATTTGTTGGAATCGGGAGAGATGTTCACCGAGAATACCGTATTGGTGTGTCCATGGATGTCGAGGATTTTTTCTGGGTGTGTGCATCCCATACCAACACATTTGCGCACTGACCGTCGTTCTTCCACACCATTGCGTTTTTTTAACTCACCAAACTCGACCGTCGCTTGAGGTGCCCAGGACTCCTCGTGCGTCTTGGGCACCTTGTGAACGGCAATCTCGTGCAGGGGATTGGCGCAGCGCATTCGTGGCAGCTCTTCGTTGACGAAATGTCTGCGCAGAATCAGCGTTCAACGTTGAGCGTCCCTAAAGGATCGCGCTAGCCCACCGTGCCCCCATGTGATCATTCCTCGCCGCCATCGTTAGACTGATACATCGGAGTCCGTTGAGCGCGAGTTGTGGGCCTTGGTTGAGATGTGCGAGGACGCGGGAGAGATGGGAATCCGATGGGGGTGGAATGAACTTGCCGCGTCGACGAGGCATGGCTCGCTCGTGTCAGACAAGCGTTGTTGAATTCAAAAGGCCTTGCCTCCCTGTTTTTTTTTTTGGACAAGCGGTAATACCGCTAAGGCAGGTATCCAAGATACCTGGTCCGAGGAAAAAATGCTCTTACGCACGCCCTGGGATTCCAGGGGGTGTGGGACTCTGTACTCTACTCGGTAAACCCGGTAGTAATGGCAGGGGCTGGCATAGCTTGATACCCGCTAAAACCTCTGTGTTCGTCATCCAGTTTGGGTGTAGGTTATCGGGAATTACTGTTGACCAGGTGTGTTTCACTTTGTTTGTGTATGTTATGTTTCGTTTGGACTTCGCTATTCTTCTATCTATTTCCAGTCTCTCGTTTATCATACCCAGTGACGTCTAGGTTCATGAATGTCTGTCTAGTGTACGGGTGGTCTTTTTTTGTCATTATTGCTTGGTAGGTGGTTTTCTGGGTCATCGTGGAGAGGCGTACTCCGTTGGCTTTGAAGTTTTCCGGTACTTGTGTCGATCTGGTCCGGTTCGTTTTTTTGTGTTCCTTGGTTGGCTAGGCTATCCGCTTGTTCGTTTCCTAGGGTTCCTTGGTGGCCTTTAACCCATTTAAAGTTTGTAGGTGTCGCTCTTCGTCGTAATTGGTAGGCTGCAGCGTCAAGCCATTCTCTGTTTGCGACGTTCGTCCATCCGTTGTCTTCCCAGTGTTTAAGGTGTGTGGTTAGTCCGTCCATTACATATCTTGAGTCTGTTATTATTGTTAGGGGGGTGGTTGGGTCCTGCCTGTTTTGGGTGTCAGGGTGCGTTCAGGTTGAAGTTGTCGTCCACAGGCAGAGCCAGTGCGCGGGGATCGGCGGAGGGAGGGCCACACGGCCATTCATACCTATGCGACTGCAAGGATGCAGAGCAGCACGTGCGAGGTGATGGCTACTGCGACTCGCTTATCGGTTTGAAATCTGCCTGCTATATCAATCACAACGGGGGTAATATAGACTCTGTTGGACCGTGTTGACCGGCTCCGCCTAGTGTACAGAGGCGTTCGAACGATCATGTGTGTTTCAGACTCTCTACTAAAACTCTGAGGGACAATGCCAACCTCACCATCTATCCTCACTATGCGCTTGAATTGCGCTCTCCTCTCCAGCTTCTTATTCGTTCCTATAGTTCTCGCAGACTCTCACCCCGAGAATCACCACTGGCCCCGATTCCTCAACAAGAAAAATATCAACGACGCCTCCAAGAACCACCTAGTCTCCTGGGGTGGTGCTTCCCTAGGTGAGAACAACGAGGTGTGTCATTTCCGCACCGTGTGATGCTTGATCTCATCCTGCCTTGTTCTAACAGGAAAATTACACCGCTATCACTGGAACGTTCGCCGTTCCCCTCGTTTGGGGTGCCAGTAGCAACAATAGCACGGGTATCACTGTCACGATGGGTCTCGGCGGCCTGTGTCAAAATCCTGACAACGTTCGTTTCATGACCGGCATCAGAGTACAGTTAACCGACAATGTGGTCTCTTACCAGGGTAAAGTGATGTTTAAATCATGGCATACAGTCACTGACCCCTTTTTCATGTATGTCTAGCTGGGGCCGCGTGGGGTGGGCCGAACGGCCAGACCAAGTGGTCATCAATTAACCTCGCCACCGGAGACATCTTCCGAGCCAGCGTCAATATGAATTCCACCACGACCGGTTTCGCCATTCTCGAAAATCTCTCCAATGGCCAGGTCTGGAGGGAGAATTTCACTGGGGATGCGATCTGCCAGCAGAGTGCAGAGTGGCTTGTGGCATCGCTTCCGGAATATCCCCAGTATGGCGCGCCTATTCCCAAGTTCAGCACACTGAGCATTGTGAACGCCACGGTCAAGACTGCTATAGGGCCCTCCGCGACTTGGTTGTCCGGTGGGGCGAACGCCACTAACTGGAAAATGGAGTATAACAACATGACATTGACCAATGGCGTGGCTGAGGAAGACATCGTCGTCATCGTACGTGAGATGTAGGAAGGCGTCACTGAAGAGAGGATGGTTATTTCAACTTTGATATTACTTACTATGTAAGCTTGCTTGTCGGAAAAATGTCCGGGTAGGAACACCCATGTCACTTGTCTTGCCGTAAGATAATTAGAGGAACCATTGCAATGACCCCCCCCCCATAGCATGGCCAACTTGCCTCACCGCTCTTGCGACATTCCCCTGAGCTGCCTCGTTCTCTGCCACTATCGCGGTCATAGGAGAAGCGCGGTGAAATGTTGTCAACTTACAAGTATGACAGAGCTCGAAGCACTGTCTGATGACTTGGCATAGGCACTACTTTGCAAGAACACTAGCTACAAGTACCGCAGCGTGCGACATGTCGTGCAAATGAACGAATCCGACTCGCGCCATGAGGCATTGATTTCATGACAGATATCGTCTCATCGAGTGGAGATGTCACCCCAATTCGGTGCGTCCGCGTCATTACTTGCCATAAATCAAATGACTCACCGAGTCGCAGCGTCGATCATACAACGTGTTCATATTCTCATTCGGAACAGTTCCGCGACCTGGTTCAACTGTGCTCTGAATCGTCTCGGTATTAGGGCTGAGTACTTGGATCAATGGACTCGGGCCAAGGTGCAAGAGACGATACCAGATGACAAGCTATCAGACGGTTAGAGAGGATAGCGTTGCGATACGATAACGACGGCGATAACCAGTGTATTACACCGCCTTGTTCAGTGTCTATGCATATGCTCGAGATGAATAAAAGAAGGGAAGAGGTCCGTCCGAGCGTACACAAAGGAATGAATGGACCACATCAAGCCTCGACTAATAGTAGCCCAACTATGACGCTCACGACCGTGACGGGCGGTTAAGGACGCGGTTGGGTCGGTGGTGGTGGCCGTTGTCATCATCATCTTATATACGTACGCAGCGGGATCACAGTTGTGTATACTGAGAAGGCGTTGATGGCGATCCGCCCCCGTTATTTGGCATCGTAGGGGCCTTCTGAACCACCGAGCCTCGAGAAGGCAACGGCTGCTTGTATGTGGATGGGCGTGGCGTCATCGTGTATGTGCTCAGTGACGGCTCCTCTGAGCGTCTGCTGGAGGTCCTCCCTGTCGGATGCCATTAGCACAGGTATAATGCAGTACGATGAAGTGCGTACACGAGCCTGCCGAGGTGAATGAGGCTGACCATCTGTGTGAGTAACAATCTGGTCCATTTCCACAAATTTTTGAGGGGTTTGAGCAGGCGCGCGACGAAGCGGACCGCGGTGTCGTCGTCGCCATCTTTCTTCATCTCTTGGGCTAAACGCTATGTACGACGCAACCAACCAGAGAAACCGAACACCCGCGTATTTTGAGTCCAAATAGAAAATATACGCACGACGAAAGACTCAAAAAGTCGTGGAATTGGCCTTTCCGAACTTCCGAGCTGTCCCAACCAAAGTTTGGGCTCCGCCCCAACTCTGCCGACGAAGCCGTGTATCACTTGTCACGCACCCGCCGCTATCCCGCCCCTCCCGCCGCTCATCTGCCATACTTCGCGAACAGGCACGAAAACTTGAGGCGCATAACCAGGAGTATGGACTCTGCTACCCTGTTCAGAGAACTGCCTCGGAGCATGCTTTCCGGACTTCCCTGAACCTGTCCTGTTCCTCTTTGTCTGGACCGTCCAAACCACGAGGATGCTCTCGCCGCGCGAATCCAGACGTCGCCAGTGGTGTTGCTCGTTGTCATCATGGGTAGTGAGGTCGTAGCCACCGAGGTCGGAAATCTCTTGTGGAGGTATATAGATGTCTTCATCGCCATAATAGTTTGTGTCTTCCACGACCACCCTGGCGGGGTTGCGCAATCTCGTCCACCGCTCCGTCGAATGAGTGACGACCGTAATGGTTTGCGCGATTTACAGTCGCAAGATGACAGGAGAATACTGGCTAGTACGTGCCACCAGACCCCCCCCCCCCCCCCCCCCCCCCCCCCCCCCCCCCCCCCCCCCCCCCCTTTTTTTTTTTCTCCTTCGTTGTCGTGTGCGAAGGGGCACGACGTGCGAGT
>JBBPNA010000331.1:0-16704 GCA_038090555.1 Boletus subcaerulescens | reverse complement strand
CCGCCCGTAATGTTTGCCCGATTTTACAGCCCAAAAAGAACAGGAAAATCCTGGTTATTCCGTCCCCCAGCCCCCCCCCCCCCCCCCGAGTTATTAACCAGTTATTAACATTTGGGTTTTCGCCCGTACCCTAGTGCGATCGCCCACCACTTCCTAAGCGTCGGGAGAAGCGTATGCTGCCAGGGTGATACTCAGCGGGGGCAAGAGACTTGTAAGTACCCCGCCAGGTGTGCTTGAGAAACTTACGTAATTTGGTGGTCCAGTTGGCGACAACAATAACCAATGGCGCTAGCCTAAACAGGGAAGCGTCGGGCGGGCCAGCGCCCGACATCCAGTGATCGCGATTCGTGATCCTCGTGCTTTCTATGTAAAACACATCGTCTTATTCCCTACCTCGCACGACATGGAGGACTAGTACTCAAGTCCACGCGATGAATCAGAGTGATATATATATGGAATATTTTACACCTCACGTGTATCACGGTGTGCTATATATTTGAGTCGTCCTCGGACTGTTCAGCTCGATCGTTCGTCGCGATGTGGTGCTCCATGCGCAAAGAGGGCTGTTGCGAGGTTTAACGTGTCCCGAAAGGCACCTTGCGCAAATCAAATCAACTTCTGTCAGACATAAACATACCCATCGTCATTTTCGTCTATTTGAAGCAGTCACTGAACGATGAGATGTCGAGAGTTCGGATAATACACGACGCAGCTAGCAGGTGCTAGGTGACCATGACGTCAAACATCGTGTGCGTTCTCCAGTAACTCGGTCCAACAACTACAACTCGAGTATCGCACAATCTCGTTCATGTACATCATAATAACACAACAGTTGGCAACTCGTAAATAGTATGATGGAGGTGACTCATGGGGGTATAGCGGATAGCAACTTGAAGGCGACGTAGAATATCATGACGAACGTTACAGTTCCAGGACTCCTTGCTTAGGCAGCAGCGGGAGATGGCGACAAGACGACAAGACAGCAAAGTAATAGAGACGATAGTTAGAGAAGCACGAGAAGATACGAAATTTCATACCCATGTCACAATATCTCCACGACTTCAGCACGCACATCCCTAGCGAAGTTGTCCGGCAGTTTGATTCCGGAAACGACGATCTCGTGCTCAGCGCCAACTCGCTTGAACTCTCCATTGGGTTGTTGCTGGAGCAACAACACATGGAATGGTTGCCGCAGACGAACAATCAGCCGCAAGGCCCGGGTATACTCGTCCATCGAGGCAGTGGGTAGAGCAAACGACGGGGAACTGGGTGTGGAACAGAACTCGGACTCGGCATCAGACTTGACGTCATCTTCCACTGTACTTCCCCAAGTGAAACCGTCGAGTGGATCGCGCAACTCGCGGATCCACGGATGAACTAAGATAAGCCTGCGTGGCTCTGCCAACGGGAGCCTGTCCGCTGTCTGAAATTCCACGTCGCCGATCCCTGATACCCTAGCACGGTAGTGGATCTCTTGACCACTCGCAAAACCTTGCATACCAAGCTGTCGGACTGCAAAGATGATACAAGGGAGGTGTAGTCGGCGGGTGGTAAAACGAGCAGGGGGTAAAGCAGTCACCCGGTCGTGGATGAGTATAGCATCTGCCTGGGATAGCGAATTTCTTAACGTGGTAACGCGCTCGTTGATTTCAGTGTCGGTGATGGGAAGCAAGGAACCGGGCGGTTGACTATACACCTTGAGGGAGACAGGAAGGCAGCTATTGTATGACGATGACTTGCCAGTCCAGGCAAGCACCGTCACTTCCCCCGAGCGGGATACGATCTCTTCCAACAGGTGGCCCAACGCGGCATCTCCTTCTCCATAGTGTGGCCGAATATCACTCTTGAAGATACCTATTAATGAGTACGCAATGTCCTCTTCCACCGTCGCGTTTCGTGTCGAGGCCAGCCGTAGCTTCTCTCTAACGCTGAGATCGTCGGGGTTGAAGGCAATGATAGTTTTGCGAGCAATCCCGATGGCGTCCGCGAGTTCTTGCATGATTTCAGGCGAGTCCTTGTGGTTGGACCGGATGTCATCAAGGTAGGGCTTCCAATCGCGATTGTAGAATCGGATCACTGTTGCTGCGAGAAGCTCTTGAGCGGTCCAGGCCCGCAACATCCAGATACTGTCCGTGAGATCGCCAAGCGCCGAGGGAGATGCTACGTCCTCCAAGAGAATAAATGTGGCCGCGGATGCTTCATACCATTTGTACATCATGGTGAGCGATTGGTTCAACACCGTGCTGATCGTCTTATCAATGCAACAGGTATCGCTCCAAGCCCACCGATATCCATCGGCGCGAACCACCTCGCAGAATTTGCGTAACTTGTCGTTCAGTGGCGACGAGTCCAGCTCCCAGACAGAACCAGCCTGATTGACGTCTTGAAAGGAAGGTTCTTTCCCTTGCCATACATGCGAGAGAGTCACATATCGAAAATATTCCTCCGCCACCTGCTGGATACGTGTGTTATCCAACTCCTTCGTCATATAAGAGACCATCTCTTTGAAATGTGGTTCCGACTTGAATATATGCGTCCGTTCAGGGACATCACACAGACGACCACTCTTCACGTCAACGAGCACCAGTGGGGACACCTTGAGGACACCACGAATGATGTTGTTCATCATCATTTCTGACCGGGATGGTGACACATATTTCTTGCCCAGCTCTGTTCAATTTAAGTCACAATGTTGTTTTCCCATTGTTAAACTGACACTGACGACGAACGACTTGATCGAGAGACGATTCTATGAGGGAAACCATGCGAGAGAACGCACTGATTGCTTCGTCATACCGCTGCAAACCATGTAGAGCAGCATGTCTGCTCTCATATCCCCAGGGACTCGAAGAGTCTGCCTTGATTGCCTGCGTCGCTTGAAGTCAGGAACATCAGACGCCAGGAAAGCGAAGCCGTACGTCATCTGCATCTCTCAACGCATCCTCCCACAAGCCCAGCATTGCCCGTGCATTGCTCCGCTTGACAAGAAGACCCACAGGGTTTGAAGGGTTCAAGTACAGCGCAGTAGAGTATTGTACGATCGCTCCCTTCGGATCCTCGGATTCCGCTGCAGCATCACCGTTGGTTTCGAATGTTGTGAGACATTTTTGCACAAGATCTGGCCCAAAGAACTCAGCGTACATTATCTTGAATGGATATGTGACGAGGCGTACCAGGGTCCCAAGCAGTAGTTACTGCATTCGTTGATATGTCTTCGCCGAGTGTCTCGATCATGGTAGAAAGTGGCTGCGACGCTTCCGTATGGCCAACTGCATCCATAGCTTTCCATAACTGTAACTGAATCGCCGGCGCAAGTCTGTCAAAGTCCCATCCAAACATCTTCCAAATAAAGTTAGTGCGATCACAGAGGAACTTGAAACCATTGACTTACAAGGGAGATGACCACTAGGTAAGAACTTTGTTGGAACGGGATGGCTTCTTGCGCACGCGTAAACAGTTCCATCGCGCGTTTGTTATCTCCTCCTCTCATCGACATACTTCCCAGGAGGAACAGCATTTGAGCCTGTACAATGTCCCGTCAACCTTACTCGGACAACCACATTCCACCATGTACGTACCCGGACAGTGATGTATGGCGAGTGATCGTCCACTATATTGATCAAGTCGCCGACGCGCAAAACAGCGTCATCGTGTCTTCCGCATTCAAATAGAATGATCGCCTGTGTGAAACGAAAGATAAGCGTTAGCAACAACGATGAAGACAGGTGCATACCTTGATTAGCAAGAGAAATTTATTCTCATTTGGAAGACCGTGGCTGAACACGAGATCAAAGGTACGTATGGCCGTCTCATGCTCGCCATTGCCGATACGAGCGACAGCATTTGCAACATAACCAATGACGGATGGCTGAATCTCGACAGACTAGTGTGGATAGTTGGCGCAACATGCGAGAACAAATGAGCGAAATTTACCTTTTTAGCATCGTCAATGGCGATGTCCCAATGCTTCAACCGAGAACGTGCGAGTGCCCGGTAAGCAAGTGCGCGTGCGCGGTGTAAAGAACTCGAAGGTTGCGTGGTATCTGCTATCAAGAGTTCTTCGACGCGAGCCAAGTCGCCCTGCTCCCACGATTTGAATACCGCTTCACTGATATGCATAAAGGGCAACTGTGACGCTATGAGGAAGTAGTTATAACAAGCGACCAACTGATATTTGAACACTCACGATGCGAGAAAAAAGGTAAGTAGGCCATGAATTGTCAGACCATCGACTTTTAACGAGTGGGGCCGCCTACGTTTACAGTCAAGTACGAGCTCGGCAGGATGTCACGAAGGCTCCGGATGGTGATTTTCCCGTTTTCTTCTCCAGTCACAATGCAGTCGTCACTTGGGGACAGCGAAGTCGACCAAGCGTCGTTTGCGAGCTCGATAACCGACCCGATTTGTTGTTGCGTAGAAGTGTCCCAAAAAAATAGTGACTTGGATGTGACGGCGACAGCAAACTTTTGGTTACATGCTAGGACGATGGAGTAGGCCCGTTGGGCACCAGGAACAGTCCATTTATTGAGTAGGGCTCCCGAGGATGTATCGAAACACTTTGCTTCACCTAACGTGCCAGCAAAGAGTTGACGACCGTCAGCCGACCATGCAAGCGGTGACGCTACGCTGTGCGAGAAGTTGCAGGGGATGTCCAACAGTTGCTGGCCATTGTCGCTGTCGTAGATGCGGATCGACTTCGCGATGTCCTTTTCGTGACTGGCAGTAGCGGTGGCGAGTCGGTCGCCATTGGGAGAGAACCGCACAGCCACAACCGACCCACTGTGTTCGAGCGGTCCTACGAGTCTTTCTCCAGTGGTCATGCTGTGGATGAATACTTGCTTGTCGCATCCACCCGTCGCAAATTTTGTGGAATCGGGGGAGATGACCACCGAGAATACTGTGTTGGTGTGCCCGAGGATGTCCAAGACCTTTTCTTGGCTCTGCGCATCCCATACCAACACATTCGAACCTCTACCCTTGAGTCCACACACGAGCCATTTGCCATCCGGCGACAGCGCGGCAGCATAGATTCCTGTCCCTTCAGTTCGAATTGGTTCGCCGACCTCTTGCCCGTCTTCCACCCGCCATCGACGAAGTATCCCCTCGACACCGCCGCTCAAGACCTGCTTGCCATCCTCGACGAACAAGACCGAGTGTATTTTATGTTGGGTATTGATTTCGATCACTCTTGATCCACCTGGAAGTCGACGGGCAGTCATTACTGGTACTCGCCAACGACTAGTACGTACTTTCTGCCGTCGACTGCATGCTCGTCTACAGCGCAATGGACAGACAAGAAACTTGTGTTGGAGTGCAGGTCAATTTGGGGAGCAAGGCCTCCACGCCATATATTATATTATGTCCGCTCCTTCCGTCTTATCGATCATGATATCGATCGGTTCACACAGCCTTGCGCGCGCTCGTCGTGTTGGTGATTCCTCCCGAGATACCTCGTTCTCTGTCGCTGTCGCCGTATAGAAGGTACGCAGCAAAGTTTCAGTCAACGAATGCAACAGAGTCGCAACGGGCTTTGGATCGGTGAGTGGGCTATGGAACACACTGACTATAACGACCGCAAGTACTTGATGGGAATCAAGAGGCGCAGTCTTCCACAGCATGTACGCTTTCGCTCTCTTATCAATCACGATACATATAGATCAGTCCCAGACGCCGCTCGTGCATCCTCCGATATCATTCCACAAGATACCCGGTTCCCCCACTCTTTCGCAAATTCAAAGCCAAGGGCTCAGTCAACAAGTATAACAGAGCCGATACGTGCAATGAATGATGATTTACGGAGTACCTTGCAGGTTAATATTGACTACCAGTGAAACAAACATGCATCATGGCGTGCGACATGCTGTGAATGACGATTGATCGAAACATTTGAACACGGTGTGCTATTGCCTCATTGCGTGTCATTTTCGCACTGTGCGACGCGGCACGACGGGCGTCGCCCGTTGAATCTCGGAGGACAATCGGGGACCGCGATTCAAGAATCGCGACATTTTGGATGAGAGATGTTGCTCCGTTTCGAGTCCATTCATATACTACTATGGACCGAACGCACCCAGCGCCGACCTGCAAGTGCGTCGCGAACTTCCTACATGTTATCACAACTCATCTCGTACTCAGATCTGTTCTTCGCGAGCCACGACGCATGTACGATCGTAGTCTGAGTCACGTTGCCGTCGAAACACGTTCACTGTTCGAGCTCAACTGAGAGTTTGATCTGGTTGTCCGAGTCATGTTTTGATGGTTCCGAGTGCATCGGATTCGATATGATCGGAGGACAGAGCACCGACTTGGGTCTTCCGCCGTGGTAGTCTGATGACTGGACGGACGGTCTATGGGACGTCTACCTGCGGCTCGTTACCTCATAGACGGTCTGGTCACTAGCCTACAGAGTCGCCTCGTGGGCCCCATACGTTCAGGTTTCAATGGCAATCTCCCTAAACGGGGGTACCCAACTAGCGCTAAACCAAGTCGAGGTGATCACAGACTAGACCTTGAGCTTATCGGACGCTCAAAGGCCCTGAGAGAGTGCCGCGCACAGTGGCAGTACGAACGTCGTTGCACTCATCCCTGTGTTCATGCCTGCACGGTAGAGAAGACCAACAGCCATACGATGCAATAGCGATACTATGGTGAATAACCACCAAGCCCCTAGCATACTTGCTACCATGTCTAGTGTCTATGCGTACCCAGAATAGAATATAAAAATAGATGATAGCAAAAGACAAAGAAAGCACAACCACACGAAAAAAGCACGGGATCGTTATCACGCGATTTGAAATCAACTCTCGACTAATAGCAGCCCGGTCATGACGCTTATGATCGTGATGGGCGGTGTGAGGACGAGGTAGGACCAAAAGACGGTTCGGGAGAGGAGGCGCTCAAAGGGGGAGAATGTGGTTGCGTGTGTAGTGTCTGCGGCTGCGCTTGCACCAGCGGTGGTGGTACCCGTCGGCGGCTTCTTGGCGCGTTGGGAAATCTGTAGGAGGTGGTGAACAAAGTAGTGCCTACCAGAGATGGGGTCCAAGAGAGGAAAGGAAGCGTACCTGAGCGAGCGTCAACGCAGGTGGACTCGAGATCAACAACATGCTCGACACGATAAACACCGGGCTGTGAAAGGGAAGGAACGAATCAGACTCGGCATGTCGCATGATCGATGCGGAAACTGGAAATGAGAACGTACTCTTCAAATACCTCCCCGCCCCACCCCAGACGGCTGACGAGAATGATCATCGGGGTAATGATGAGTGGGGCGACGACCATCCGCGCGAGGAGGGTGATGACCACAGTTAGAGTTTCTCCTGGGGGATTGGTCGACGCGGGCGAGGTGGTAGTGTTGATAGGTGACGGTCGCGATCGCGATCGCGACTGAGACGCCCGTCCCACGCCGATGCTATTCTCAGCATCCTCAACTTCGATCTCTGTATGCGTCGCCAACTGCGGACCGGATTCTACATCATTTGCACCCACGCTTTCGTCTACGCCGCCTCTGACACGCCAGCTGGTCCGGGCAGATCCACGGAGTGGATGTATGTGGGCCATCAGAACATCTCCAAACGCCCCGATCATTGATGAGAGCGAGGCCGTCGACGAATTGTGCGACTGCGGCGCGTGTTGGGTGGCGTGGCATCTTCCTTTGGCTTGGCTCTTGGCGTTACCTTGGCCATCGGATACAGTGCTGGTCTCGCCATTGTGTTTAATTTTTGGTGTTGAATCTTCGTCCCAGAACCATCCTCCGAGGACGAGAAGGGTGAGGGGGACGCTACACGCACCTGCACTGTCAAGCGCACCCTTGAAAGGTATCATCTCTTGCGATTTGATCAGCCGTTGGAACGGCGGCACCAGCACGCAAAACAGGGCGGAAAAAGACGCGACAAGAGGTGGCGAGAGGGAAGTGATGGCATTGAGAAGCCTAATAGGGGAGGGAAGAGTAGGTCGGACCCATCGCGGGGACGAGGACGAGACGAGAGGCGCGGATGGAGGTTCAGATGCGTGATCCTCGGCTTCTGTGGAGGATCCTGTGTCAATTTGTGAACGGAGCGCGATCGTGTCCTCCGAGTCGCCGTCACCCTCGGTCGTGTCGAGCTCGTCCGTGTCGTCGCTCTCGGACTGATCGCCAAGGGATGTGGGGACGGCGGGGAGGTGAGAATGGAAATGCGGGTGAGCGTGGTATCGGGTGAGGCGGGAACGGAGGGGGTGTGTGCGCCACACGTGCCGGTCGCGTGCTTCGATGTCGGCTTCCGTTTCGTAATCGACGAGCGGACCGGTGGCGGTTGGCTGAACGGAGACACGTGTGAGTGCAGGATGTTGGTCTGTGTCATCGATGTCGCGGTACGTCGCCGGTGGTGGTATAATGGATTCTGGTTCGTTTGCCTGCGAGAGAAGACGAACGCCGTACGACCATCGTAGCTAAGAAATATTGGTGAGACACCGCGTCTCCCAAGAAGCGAAGCAATGCGAAAAGAGTAACTCACCATCATACCAAGTGTGCTAAATACGACGAGATAAGTAAGTGAACGACCAAACATGGCGTCGATGGTGTCATCTGGACCCCATTTGAGGATGGGGACAGTGACAGCGAGGGATTGCATGATCGCGACGGGAAGGGAATTCGAGTTCATGAACATGGATGCAGCGGTGGCATAATTTCTGCATGGTGCTCAGGTAACGCACGAGCAGGAGAGATCGGACGTACACTTGAGATCGTTTTAGACGGCACGCCCGAGCAAGGGAGTGTGCAACGACTGCAGATAGTCCCGTCAAGACAACAAAGAAGATGGGGATGACCCATAGCTGACGCAGTTTTGCTGGAGGTGATGGTGTGAGTAGAGATGCGGCAGAGGAACAGAGACATGCCTGGTGTGAGAAAGAAGGCGACCTTTGAGAACAGGAGAGAGGGCGTAAAGAGAGCGATGTTGATGTGATTCAGGGTCTGTTGCAACTTGCCGTTTGAGCGGCGTCGACAGAGACAGGGTCGAGCGTACCTTGGAAGTGGGCTTATCGACGATGCCCTTGGCGGAGAGGGTAAAGCCGGCAAGACATAGGAGAAAGACCTCGAAGATGGACTGGCAAGGATGAGCATGGATGTTGGGTGTTGCTAGTGTCTAGTTACCTGGAATACGGTGAAGAGAATGTCCTGGATGGGTACGCCCATCATGACAGTGTTCAAGAGTTCATTGCTGCGACAGAGCTTTAATATCGGGCTGTGTGCGTGCGTGTCCCACGGGGCCCGACTACGGTGGCACTGAGTCCGATCCGTCCAAACGTTCGCCGCGTTTTCGTTCCCAGTCCAACACAAACGTGCCCGTTGCCGATCCTCATTCATTTCACACAACTCAACATTGACACGCCGGACTGCGCCCGTTCCTCGTTAACATTAACCTCGCTGCGGATTGATTGATGACCTGTCACCATTGCACCAAAGTACTGGCTGACAAAGCGACACAACCGAATCGCGAACCACGTGATCACCGCGTCTACCTTCTTCAACGATGCCAGCCAGGACGACCTCCGTAGCGGACGTCCTTCCTAAAATCTTTGACCAAGTCCAAACGACGTCCGCAAACCACCAGAAAAACGTCGTCGCGCTCCACAAACTCCACCTCGATGCCGCTGCATTCACAGAATCAATCCATGGCGGGCGAAGCATCAAACTCACCGGCGAACGCCTCTTCGAAGACACTTTCATCGACCTCCTCTGTCGTGTCATTGTCGTGAAAAAAGGGATATCACAGGCGGATCGAATTATCAAGTTTGTCGGCGCATATATCCTCTATTTGAACGCGAAAGGTGCGTGTCTTTGCTTTCCGTGGTCGGCCGGGTCATACATGGCGTTTAGCCCAAGGGGTAAAGAAAGAAGACGACAACGCCGACGACGACGATGATACCACCACAACTCGTTTCGTTGTCCGCCTCCTCAAGTTCCTTCTCAAAGGATTTGTTGCAAAGGACAAGATCGTCCGTTACCGCTGTGTTCATTTACTCACAGAGATGGTTGCCCACCTCGGTGAAATAGAGTGTGCCCCTCGCCATGTCGCATCAAACCTCCGCTAACACCCTTTGACAGCGAGGACGTCTACTACATTCTCAGAGCCGCCCTCATGGAGCGCATACACGACAAAGAAACCCCCATTCGCGTACAAGCGGCCGTCGCGCTCTCCAAACTCTGCGGTTCAGAAGACCCATCCGACGTCGAGGAAGGCGAGCAGGCCGCCATCGACGTCCTTTTCGATACCCTTAGCTGTGATCCTGCAGCGTACGTGTGCCCCTCTTTGCGTCACCTACCTCTCTGATACAACCAACGACAATAGTGAGGTCCGACGCGCGGCGCTCCTCAACATGCCTATCGCGAAACACACCCTCCCTTGCATTCTCGCTCGGTCCCGCGACACCGACACCGTCATGCGTCGGCTCGTCTACTCTGCCGTCCTCGAGAAAAACTGTACGACCCCGGATGGTTCTCCCATGGGTCCTCTCCATCCACGCGTGCTCGCCATTTCGCAGAGGGAGCTCATCGTTCGGAATGGACTTGGAGACCGTGAACCTGCAGTGCGCTCTGCCGCAGGGTCACTCCTCGGTGCCTGGGTCGATGTCGTCAGGGGTTCTACAAAGGTCGAGGAAGGCGGTAGTGTAATGGATGACGTATTGGCCTTTCTTGGTTTGTTTGACCTCAACGAGAACACGGTCCCCGAAGACGCCCTGTTGAGCATATTTGCCACGCGCGTTGATATATTTGACCAGCTCGAGCTCAAAGGTGTGTATATGCACCATCGTATGACTGACAGTACTGATTCGACTTGCGCAAGACGCCTTTTGGGACACGTTGAATCCCGAAAAGGCTTTTTTGGGGCGTGTGTACATGGAGCACTGCATTGCGACTGATGACCAAGCGAAATTAGAAGCATCCCTTCCCGTCGTGACCCATCTCGCCTACCAGATACAAGGTGTCTACAACAAATACCAAGAAGATGTCGACACCGTCTCGCAAGAACGTGCGTTGCGCGAACTGGATGCCAACGAACGGCCTGGCCACGACTTGGACGAAGGTCTCGACGACATCTTGCTCGATGCGGAATTCGTGATATCAGAGATGCTCAAGCTCGCAGTGAACCTCGACTATGCGGACGAAATTGGGCGAAGAAAGATGTTTCAGTTCGTCCGGGATACGATAGGTCAGGAAGGCTTGCCTGAGGGGTTGGTGGCACGGTGTTTGGATGTGTTGAGAGTGTTGTCGCCGAGTGAGCGAGATTTGATTCGGGTCGTGGTCGAAGTAGTACACGAGTTGAGAGACGAGCATGAGGGACAGGAGGATGACGAGGATGAAGGAAGAAAGTATGGTGAGGGCCAGGGCGATGATGGGGCCGAGGATGACGCGACTGCGAGTGCCGTCAGGGCACCCAAGGCACCGAAATCCCCGAAGGAACTCACACCCGAAGAACAAGCACGAGCGGACGCACTCGACCTCCGATGCTTGTCGCTCTGCATCGGCATGCTGGAGCGCGTGAACGGCGTACGTTGGTCTTGCCTCCGTCAGAATGACCATGCCAACTCATGCGTGATGTGTTTAGACCTTTGAAGAGAATTCGACGTTGGAGGGTATACTAGGTGAACTGATAGTGCCAGCCGTCAAGCGCAAGGAGCTGGCACTCCGCGAAAAGGGACTAGTGTGTCTCGGATTGTGTTGTCTCATTGCACGTGTAAGCTTTCTGCCTGCTACTCTCGAGCATGGTGCTGACAGAGACCGATCTCTAGCGGATGGCTCTCAACTCATTCCAGCTCTTTCTATCTCAAGTGCAATCTGCCCCCGAAGTTCTCAAGACGCGCGTGCTACAAATCGTGTTTGACATGTTGATGGTGCACGAGGCGGATTTCTTGGGTAAGGGTGGCATCGGGGTACGTCTTGTCCCTACTGTGTAGGAATGCTGGTCCAATCCATGACTTGGGTCCTGACTAGAGCGAGCGCATCATCGAGTTTTTGCTGCACGTGCTCAGCGCAGAAGACGCAGAAAATGTTCAGGCCCTTCTGTGTGTCGGACTGTCCAAGCTTATGTTGGCGGGTATGGTTTCAGACGAGCGGGTACGAGTCGGTAGAACTACGATATCCGTTTTCTGACGCCGCGCGTGACAGGTCCTCAAGAGCCTCGTGGTAGCCTATCTCTCGCCAGATACGGCTGAGAATCAAGAATTGAGACAGTGTTTGGCGTATTTCTTCCCCGTGTATTGTTATTCTTCAAGCATCAATCAGAAGCGGATGCGTCAGGTATGGTGCATTGGCCTCTTAGAGTTGAGGTTGACATTTAACGTTGTCCACTTTGGTTTGCGTTTCTCTGCTGACGCGCAATGATAGATTTCCGTGCCAATATTTGAACAGCTCGCGGAAGCAACGCATGACTTGGATGACGATCAAGAAATGGTGTCGCCTGCACAGATTATAGGCATGTTTGCTGATTGGACGGATCCGCAAAAGGCCGTGTAAGTCCAGTCGCTTCTTGGTTATGGAACGTGAATGATGAATGATGGATAATGTCGCAAGTGAGGTACAAGGTCAGACGATCGACGACGGGGTACATCTAGATTTGGCAGAAGATATTCTCAAGACGCTGTTCAAGGATGACATGCAGAGTGAGTTCTGATCTGTCTTGTGGATGTGACAAAACTGACGAGAATGGTGACGTAGAGGAAGACAAGAAAGTGTTGTGCCAGATCTTGGGACGGTTACATCTCCCCGACAAGGTCGACGACGACAAGATTCGAACGATCAAGTTGTTGGTGCACAACGTCTTTACGGTGCGTCTTCTCCCTTCTCGTACTGACGTCTATCCGTTATAACGCCCTATCCCCTCTGCTGAATGCAGCGCCGACCGATCCGCGACGTCTCCGCGCGTAATGCACTGACCAAGTTTGACACGACGATCAGCAAGAAATATGCGGACAAGCTGGCCGGATTTAGCGAGGAAGAGTACCGACGACTCGAACAACTCGACGCGTTGTTCAAGTTTTTAGACGACATTGTGCCGTTGGACGATGGGGAGGAGATGGAACCCCCGAGAACGCGGGGGCGGAAGCGGTGAGTAAGCGCTGATGTGGTGTGGGGATGGCGTGTGCTGACGGTGGCGAAAACGTGTCTAGACGATCGGAGAGTGTGATGACGGAGACGACGGTGAGCAGTGTGGCAGAGGATGGGAGCGTTGGATCGGCCCAAAGTAAAGGCAAGGGGAAACAAACCAAGTGCGTGTCGTGTCATTTGTTGTTGTGTGTACGTCGAGCTGAGGGCGTGATTGGTAGACGACGGAGGGTGTCAGGTTCGGGTGACGAGGACGAAGAGGACGATGATGTACCCGAGGGAGAGGCGACGCCTGCACCGACGAGAACGCTTCCGAAGCGGGCTGCGTAAGTTTCGGTTTTGTTTCATGACTTTGTACGGCGGGGGGGCTGAATGCGATGCGATGCTAGATCGGTCAAGAAGGCAATCCCAGTACAGAATATTTCCGATGATGATGACGATGATGATGGGGGGGAGGAGGAAGCGACACCTGCACCAAAGCGAGGGGCGCGCGCGAGGTACGTCTCCAAGCATTTCTGTGGGTTTGTGTTGGACTGGATGGAACGATGTGCAGGGCACCTGAACCCGAACCCGAATCAGGGTCGATGGGGGGAAACGCGACGTTTGATTCGATTATGGACTCGGAGGAGGAGGAAGAGGAAGAGGTGTTGTCGATTGTGGTAAGGGGAGACGCGTGATGCCAGGGGAGGTGGATCTAAGTGCGAGCTTGGGCCAGGACGGGTGATATCAAAGCGCTTGATTTGTTGTTTCGTTGATGTTGTGTGTACGAATATTCTTACTATCATTATGTACCTACCAAATGCACAATGGCATGCATGGTCATTTCTATCATGACAGCGGTTTGCTCGGATGTACTGATACTCGACTGTAACTGTCGTCTGCCACTCAGCTGAGAGCATGGCTTGTGCCAACAAAGATGCTCTTTGTTCTTTAATATTGTCTACTGCCGTCACTACATGGTATTCTTTGGCAGGCGACTGATCCTAAGGCCTCAGGATTGAGAGGGGTCCTTACTTGCTAATATCGCGAGATACTTCTGAGCAAGATCTGACGTCAAAAAATAAATGTATGTCCATACAAACTAGTCGTGTCGAACACACCTGGGTCCTGAGCTGCGGAAGCAAGTCTATCAAAGTCCCATCCGAATATCTATCAAACAGCGTTGGTGCGATGGAAGAGGAACTAGAAGAAATTGACTTACAAGGGAGATGACCTCCAAGTCAGGACTCTGTTGGACCGGGATGGCTTCTTCCGCACGCTATCTTACGTGCATTGTCTCCTGCCAGAAATATACGGCGACTTGTCCATTATACCGATCAAATCGTCTACACGCGAGATAGTTTTTTACATTCGAATGCGAGAATCGCCTGAGTGCAATGAAGTGTTGGCGTCAGCATTGATAAAGATCGCGACCACATACCTTGACGAGATTATTTTCATATGGGAGACCGTCGCAGAACACAGAGTCAAACTCGTCCATCGCAGCTTCGTGTTCTCCACTACCAACGAGGGCAATTGCGTGGACGTGACCGATGACAGATCCCTGAATCCCGAGAGACTGGAGCGAGATAGTCGGCACAATGCAGCACAGCAGATGACCTAAAACCACCGTTTTCGTATCGTCGAGAGCCATGTCCCAGTTTTTCAAACGAGTCTGCACAAGAAAGCGAGTGCGCGTGCGTGGCTCAAAGGGTCCAATGGACGCATGATACTATCTTGTGCCAAGAGGTCTTGGACGCAAGTCCAGTCACCCTGCGTCCATGACTTGAACACCGCACCGCTGATGTGCATCAAGGGCAGCTGTGATACTGCAACGAGAAGCAAAACAGTTGGAACAGGCGAATAAACGATGTTCAAACACTCACAATGCAAGGAGAAGAGAGGAGTTGACCACGACGCGTTAGACTGTCAACGTTTAACGGGTGGGGCTGCCTACACTTACCGTCAAGTACGAGCCGGGAAGGATGTCCCATAGTCTTCTGAGGGTGAGTTTCCCGTTTTCTTCTCCAGTCACGATGTAGTCGTCGTCGGGGGAGATGGGAAAAGTGCTCGATAGCGGTTCCGATCTCCATGTGGCTAGAAGCATCCCAAAGAGAGTGTTTAATTTGCGACGACAACAAGGAACCTTTGATTGTGTGCTAGGACGACAGAGGCGAACGATCCCCCGCCAGGAACAGACCATTTGCTGAGCAGGGTTCCCGAGGATGAATCGAAACGTCTGACTTCAATATACGAGGCAGCAAGCAGCTCACGACCGTCAGCAGACCAGGCAAGCGGTGACGACACATTGTAGCACCGGAAGGGGATTTCCACCAGCTGCTGACCGTTCTCGGTGTCATAGATGCGGATCGGCTTTGCGTCCTTGCTTTCGGCTGAGGCGGTGGCGATGCGGTCGCCGTTTGGAGAGAACCGCACTAGGGTACGGGCGAAAACTATTTTGTTAATAACACCATGATTTTTAGCAAGTTACTGTAAACATGACTCGGGGCGCCACGCCGTGAATCGCACATGCGCCATGGCAGATGTGTTTGAGACAAGTAGGATGTGACAATACGCCTCGCGGGTCCGAGTTGTGACACCGGACGGCATGGGTCTATCATGATGTCGTATACGACGCGAACTCAGTTGGTGATTGTTTGAGCAAGCAACGACGCACCGGGTAATCGATGATACAGCGTGAGCTCCGAGTTGGAGCGACGTTGTCGCGTCCCCATTTGAGGGGACGACACCGTTTTGCATGATATATTGCACAAAGTGATATACGTGTGTGCTTGTCTGGTCGTCAGTATTCCTGTAAAGTCCCTATAGCATTCGCCAATTCCGAGTCCTTGCATGATATTCGCCGACGAAAACTTTTACTGCGCATTCTGCCACGACTGCGAGAGAGGGAAGGGGTGGGGAGAATATCGGAATGGAAAACACGAGGCACCAGCGCCCGATCCGTGATACTGACACCTGTGAAATTACCGCCATTGGCGGGCTGGTGGTGCCCTGCAAGTTGCCAAGGGCAACGAGGCGTGTCTTGTCCGCACCGTGTGTTGCTTGATCTCATCCTGCCTTGTTCCAACAGAGCCGTTACTACTACAGTAACACCGGAACGTTCCCTGTTCCCCTCGCTTGGGGTAGGGGGCTGGGTTGTTGTCGGAGGCGTCGTTGATATTTTTCTTGTTGAGGAATCGGGACTGGTGATTCTCGGGGTGAGAGTCTGCGAGAACGAACAAGAAACTGGAAACGGCGAGAGCGCAATTCAAGCGCATAGCGAGAGGGTGAGGTTGGCATTGTGCCTCACAGTTTTAGTAGAATCTGAAACACACATAGTCTATCATGATATTACCCGCATCACCTCGCACGTGCTGCGGTCGCCTCCGCCGATTCCCGCGCACTGGCTACCCTGACACCCAAAACAGGCACAGGCAGGCAAGGCCTTTTGAATTCAACAACGCTCATCTGAGTCATGATCTGACACGAGAGTTCATTCCACCCCATCCCATCTCTCCCACGTCCTCGCACATCTCAACCCAGGCCCACAACTCGCGCTCAACGGACTCCGACGTATCAGTCTAACGTTGGCGGCGAGGAATGATCACATGAGCCAGCGCGATCCTTTAGGGAAGCTCAACGTTGAA
>JBBPNA010000330.1:0-28458 GCA_038090555.1 Boletus subcaerulescens | reverse complement strand
ACTTTCTGAATACTGATGCTAGCAAAAACGACGTTTCAAGCCATCCTTGAACGAGCAGTGGAACCAAATATGGAACTGTATTCCTGGCCACTCGAGTTGGGGAGCTTCCAGAACGTGCGCTCCTTTGTGGACAGGTTTGCGATGGAAGGAAATGGAACATTGAATACACTCGTCGCAAATGCCGGAGTATTTCCTAACGACCATGTTCGGACGCAAGATGGTTGGGAGATAACGTACATATACAACGCCTTTTCATCTTCCTGTTCAAATGACCTTCTTGATTTCATCAAACCAGGCTGCAAGTGAATTATCTATCCACTGCGTTGTTGAGCATCTTGCTCTTGCCATACTTGATAAACTCTTCCTCTCCAGATTCGCCGTCGCGTCTGGTTTTCTTGTCGAGTTTTGCACATTACTTTGCTCCCGAGCTCAAGGCATCAGACTCGCGGAATAGCATTCTTGAAACCGTCAGCCAGCCGGAATTTGGCGACAGGTGCGTGACTCTTCAGCTATGCATGTTGGGCTATGATTGAGAGCCTTGGCTATAACTAGTTATACTCGTTATCAAGTTTCAAAACGTGGGTACCATACTTGATCTGCGAGAGAAAGCTGAACACCCGTGTTTCTCAGTATTGGGAATCATGTTCATTCGGGAGCTCGCGTCGCGTCTTCCTGAATCCATACCCTTCGTAGCCTGCGCAGTCAATCCCGGTTTCTGCCACTCAGAAATAACCCGCAGCACGATCCCGAAAGGATGGTTTTCTTCTATGATTAAAATGTTGGCCCTTGTACGGTCGACAGAGGAGGGCAGCAGAGCTCTCGTCCACGCCGCCGTTGCTAGTGATCGCTCCATGCACGGCCGGTATTTGTCTGTTTGTGAGGTTGCTGAAGAGGGTGATTACCTATTCACCCCTGAAGGGAAGGCATGTTCTGCCAAGGTCTGGGTACGGAACTACTATCAGTGTGTCTTTCCTTTTCTCATTGAGCCAACAGGATGAGACTATCACACTCTTGTCTGGTATTGACGGCCGAGTATTGGAGATTGTAGAAAAGTATCTGCGGGCCCGTTGATCCATGTTTGATACTGTTTTAGTTCAGTTTCAGTGTATTACCTTGCTCGCAAGCTACCGGAGCTATACCCTAAACTTTGGTGGAATACATTTGCCTCGCGAGCAGTGGTCCCTTGCTTCGCCTTGCCCAACGCTGGACCCTGCCACTGCACTACCGGCTTGTGTCGTCGCGGGATCTCCCCTGCCTTGTCCATACGTGTCACTCGACACTCACTCGGATTCAGCAAACAAATCATGTGCATGGATCTCCTTGCTGATATCACTCAGTCTCTTTCAAACACTACGAGATCTTTATCCGAAGTACTGTCGTGAATGTTGTGTCTACGCTCCCAGGCAATTGTTTAAACTCGTACGTAGGAGTGGGACCACAAATTCCTCCATCATTTCCATCATGAAACCTGTATTACACAACGAGTCGGGAATCGGGATGCAAGTAGGATCAGCCCGCACTGTTTCATCGTTATTTTCTCCCATCTTTGCCTAAACCCACCTCAGTGCCATGCAGGCGCGCCCGTGGAAAGCCACAAATGGCAGTGGTAAGCGACGTGTATGATTGGCTGTCGGTCTTTCAAAAGTCTGTAGATTCAGTGGAAACCAAACTATCGAGATTCGAGAAAACACTGTAGAATCACTGTTGACTATGTCGCCATCATTTGCCTCACCCTCGGCATCCATATCGACCAGCTCATACAGTTCTAGTTTGTCATGAAGAGATCTCATGGATGTCCTAGAGGTAATTTCAAGCCATGTCATGTTCGAGAAATAAAACAGCGGCTAATCTAGCCTAACTTGAAACGGAGGCGTGAAATCCTGGTTCCCGCATGCGTCGTCGAGTTGGTTTCGTTCCTCTAGGCTTCTAGCTATTGACTCGGAAGGAGTCAGGATCATCAATTTCATCACTCTCGTCGTCCCGAGCTGTCGCAGATGGCTGTTCAGCTAACCCAATGACGGTTGGGATATCCTCTGTCCCCTCAAGCTGATTTAAAGTACCGGAGGGCGTAGATGGAACCAAACAGGTGTTTACAAACTCGGAGGTGTGGGTGGGAGTGGATACGCGTTCAGCACCTGCGGTAGTGGAAGCGAGGTCTGCCGAGCCGCTCTCGTGGGTTTGTATTCATCACGTAGGTACACTATCGCAGGTGATGGCTAGGTGAATTCACACAACGAGGACTGGACAAATCATCATCCACTGAGATCAGTTGCATTCTCAAGTTGTGCAAGGTTGAGCATGAGTTGGGGGGCAAGCCGGGACTGAAAAGTTGCTCGCAGGATGCTGAATTGGCCGTCGTGGATCAGTCGCGGTCATGGCGTCAAAGGGACAGACATGGAAAATTAATTCATTCAAATCCTTGTATTTATCGTGTTCTGAGCGTCTACATAGGGAGATACATTTACACGGAGCAACTGATGCGACACACAAGGGAGTCGCTGCATCGATGAAGCGGCGATCATATAATTAGCCTTGGCCTAACAACTCATTCAGTCTCCCGTCCCCCTAACGGGGTTCCGTTCTGATCACATCGTCCAAGTGGCTGACGATGCTAGACAATCTGGTGTTCTTGGGATTCCATTTCTTTATGCTCGATCCCTATTCCTTCGCTTGATAATAACAAAGCGAACATCCAGTGAACGCCACCGCCATGGTCCGATGGTTTGTGACTTTGCCGTGGGCTCGTGTTCATGGGATGTGGCGGCCGTGGCACTTCAAACACTGCCTAAGTCACCATATGTTACAGTATCCCCAATGGGCTCACGCTTCAGGCCTTCAGGCACTTCAGGGAAGTATAACAAGGGTCGTTCGCTCTACATATCATCATCATTTTTCTGTCCATGGCCGTATTTTCATTCTTTCAATACCTTCGCGAGCAATGGCGTACCCTCCCTCAGCCCAAAGCAGTCGACAATGTCAGCTCAAAGACATTTCTTGTAACTGGGTCAAACGCCGGGCTGGGGTTCGAAGCTTCAGTACATCTCGCCAAGATGCGACCCAAGTTGCTCATTGCGACCAGCAGGAACCAAGTCAAGTGTGAACTGGCACGAAAATGTAAGCCTATACAACCGTACTGACTTTCTGAATACTGATGCTAGCAAAAACGACGTTTCAAGCCATCCTTGAACGAGCAGTGGAACCAAATATGGAACTGTATTCCTGGCCACTCGAGTTGGGGAGCTTCCAGAACGTGCGCTCCTTTGCGGACAGGTTTGCGATGGAAGGAAATGGAACATTGAATACACTCGTCGCAAATGCCGGAGTATATCCTAATGACCACCACGTTCGGACGCAAGATGGTTGGGAGATAACGTGCATATTTTAAAATTTTTCATCTGCCCGTCTAAATGACTTTCTTGATTTCATCATACCAGGCTGCAAGTGAATTATCTATCCACTGCGTTGTTGAGCATCTTGCTCTTGCCATACTTGATAAACTCTTCCTCTCCAGATTCGCCGTCGCGTCTGGTTTTCGTGTCGAGTTTTGCACATCACTTTGCTCCCGAGCTCAAGGCATCAGACTCGCGGAATAGCATTCTTGAAACCATCAGCCAGCCGGAATTTAGTAAGAGGTCAGTCAGTGACTCTTTAGCTATGCATGTCGAACTATGATTGAGAGCCTTGGCTATGACTAGGAATGCTCGTTATCAAGTTTCAAAACGTGGGTACCATACTCGATCTGCGAGAGAAAGCTAAACACCCTTGTTTCTCAGTATTGGGAATCATGTTCATTCGGGAGCTCGCGTCGCGTCTTCCTGAATCCATATCCTTCGTTGCCTGCGCAGTCAATCCCGGTTTCTGCCACTCAGAAATGACCCGCAGCTCGATGCCGAAAGGATGGTTTGCTTCCATGTGTAAAAGATTGGCCCTTGTAAGGTCGACAGAAGAGGGTAGCAGAACACTCGTCCACGCCGCCGTTGCTAGTGATCGCTCCATGCACGGCCGGTATTTGTCTGGTTGTAAGGTTGTTGAAGAGCGGGATTACCTATTCACCCCTGAAGGGAAGGCGTGTTCTGCCAAGGTCTGGGTACGGAACTGTTACTATCAGCGTGTCTTTCCTTTCTCATTGAGCCAACAGAATGAGACTATCACACTCTTGTCTGGTATTGACGGCCGAGTATTGGAGATTGTAGAAAAGTATCTTCGGGTCGATTTATGATTGACAGGTTGATTTTAGTTTTACGATCATGTAGTGTTTGTGTAGACGAGTTCTTGCACGTGATCAAACGCGTCGCGTGGCACAGTTGTAAAGAATGACCAACTTGGCTGTACACAACCGACAACCACCAAGAAGCTTCCGAGTCTGATGCCCGCCATCCGTGCGTCTCAGCTTGAACAGGAACGCGCTGAATATCGCGCAAGTATCGCAGAGGCACTTGAGGAAGACGAAGATCCCCTTGCCGCGTATGACGACTTTATCAAATGGACATCGCGCACCTTCTCCGAAAACGATCATAACTCAGGACTCGTCCAGCTACTTGAGGAGGCTACTAGGAAATTCAAGGACGATGCGCGATACAGCGGTGATCTGAGATATCTGAAGCTGTGGTGTACCTACGCGAAAATGGTTGAGAAACCCGCTCTCGTGTACGCGTATTTGGTGAAGAAGGAGATTGGATGTGTTTATGGGTTGTTGTGGGAGGAATATGCTTTGGCCCTTGAAAAGGAGGGACGGTGCGCAGCAAACGTGGGTCAGTCATCGCAGAAAACTAACTGTCCACCCTCAGACGTACAGACTCCGACAAGGTGTTTCGTACGGGCATAACTCGCAGCGCGCGGCCCATCGAACGACTCAAGAGAAGATACAGGGACTTCCAATCCCGTCCTCCTTCGAAACACCGATCGACTTCTTTTCGGTCAAGCGGTAATCCTGAAGTAGATGCTCTCCGACGGAATCCATTCAAGAACCACGAATCACCGCCCTCGAGTTCTACGTCAACCTCTAAATCATCATCTGCTGTTTCCTCAGGCTCTACGAGTAACCCTAACCCTGCTCATGGTCGCTACGCACCTATGCTTGCTCCTCCAGCTCCAGGGAGACGGCCGGAGAAGCTTCGGTTTAACTTGTCGCTGTTGTTTACACCCTCTGGTGTCGAATATTCAGCGCAGGAAGTGCGTGCCCGCTCAATGGGTCTTCTAGGTAAAAAATGGGGTCCGCCGCCTGCCTCGGAGCTGCGTGATTCCTCGTCCGGTGCTGTGAAGGTGAACTTCAACGACGACGGCTCAAGAAGCACCCGGAACATGGGCGCTACTGTTGCGGGGGGCAAACGAAAGGGTACCAATGTCGTCAATGCTAATGAACCCACCGTCACAATTAACACGAAGGAGGCCTTAGCAGACGTCTTTGGCATGTACAACTCACCGGACAAAACAGTCAAGCGTGCTATGCCAGGTAGCAAACATGCCCCCGTGCGGAAAATCGAGCCCATGGGTGGGCGTAGAGTTGTTCCCGAATCCAAGCCGGAGCTCTCTCGCACCTCGCCGAAGAGCGAAAGTACGAAACTTTCAAGTCTAGGTAAGTCACTACAATGGACAAGTTTAGGATAGGCTCTGAGGGTTGCTTTCGATAGCTTTCAAGCCGTTTGTTGATGAAAACGTACCGCGCAAGGAGAATCCTGCTTCCTCACTCAAGGTAAGCTCACCTGCCTTTGTAGCTGACTGATGCTGATCTTATTCACCCATGTATACGCTTTCTACGCAACGAAATTTTCAGTTTAAACCATATGTCGACGAACCCAAACAGACTTCCGCTGTCCCTGAGGCAGGCCGTCGGGCGCTCTCCCTCAAAGATTCAGGCGTCGCCCCAGCCCCAGGTAAAGATGCCCCTGCAAATCCCTCTACTACCAAACCGTCGCCTGCCAGTGAATCGAAACCCTCCATGCTCAGACCAATGTCGGAAGAGCCACAAAGTTTGCCCGTCTTTTCAAAGCCCTTTACACCTGTCTCCCGAAAGGAGCCTCTCGTTCGACCTCCACGGACGAAGATTAGCTCTGACGCAAAGGAGGAAAATCAAGGGCAGGCACAACAACTACCTCAGACCTTTGTTCCGTTCGTTGACTCGCAAACACCTTTCAAAGTGTTTTCTCGTCCACCGGGCCAAGGTCAAGGCGAGAACGCAGTTGTTGGTCCCGGAGGTGGAAATGTATTCACACCGAAGCCTCCATCCGCTGCGAGCCTCGGTCCTGACGCCAGCACGGGCGCTGGTACATTTAAACCCTTCATTGATAATGCGCAGCCGGTCGTGACCCCAGCTTCCACGAAAAAATCAAACGTGCTGCAACTGCGTGCGATGCGAATCCCACCTATAATTGAAGAGGCCTCCACGGACGAGTCGAGCGAGGCTGACCTACGCGGCGGCGCTGGAGATCCTGATGCAGATGATGGACACGTTATTAGCGGCAGCAGCCGTAGTGGCTTTTCCGAGAGTGAAGATGGTTATGTTTATGAAGGTGGTGAAGCAGAAGCGGAAATGGAAGCCGCGGTTGTCTCGTCAAGTGACAGCCAGTTCGACGATGACGAAGATTACCATCAACATGCACAAGGAGAACAGGAATACGAAGATGAAGACGCATTCCGGGAGGAGGGTTTCGCAGACGAAGAGGAGGAGAGCTATCGCCCACCACTGGGTGGGAGGTTTGGCCGAATCAACGTCATGACTCCGATTACTGAACGGACCTGCGAGTTTAGTACGAGAGGGTTCCCAACTCCAACAAGCACCACGCGAGCTGGAGATGGAGTAGGCGAGGACGGAGAGTGGAGGGAACGGGGAGGTCAGGGAAGTGATCACTATGCTCTCGAAGTGGCGGAGAAACTAGCCAGGGAGGTGCGCGAAGAGGAGGAAGACGACGACCATCACGACATAGGTAACAATGTTCGGTCAGACGACCTTGAGCCCATCGAGGAACGCACGGGGACGCTCAGTCTTTCAGATTCTCTGGCTGTCGTGTCTGCGTTTAGACCACCCAATCCTTGTGTTCCTTCCGACCCGCAGATCATTTTAACTCTCCTTTCGCTTCTCCCTGCAGACGGAGATTTCCATGACCTTAGAGCCCAAGACGGAGGGATGTTGGATGCACTACAGCGATTTGCAGCACGGGTGGCAAGAAAGAGTGGAAAGGGGGGGTTAATGGATGATGACGGGATGTTGGTCAATCTTGAGGGGAGGTCACTTAGGGTGTCAGGAAAACTGGGAGAAGGGGGTTTCGGTGCCGTGTTTTCCGCACGAGAAGTCATCAAATCTGGCGGGGAACCTGATGACGAGGACCTTGATATTGATGAGGGTGAAGACGAGGACGAGGATAATTCCTTGGTAGCGCTGAAGGTCGTCAAGCCTCGTAATCTTTGGGAATTCCACGTTCTTCGACGAATCCATAGGACACTCCCTGTGCCTCTGATGCGCTCGGTAATCACGCCCCATGCGCTCTACGCTTTCCGCGACGAGTCTCACCTCCTGCTGGAGCTTTGTCCGCACGGTTCGCTTTTGGATGCAGTAAACCGTGCCGGGCCGGCGGGTATTTCGCAACACGGGGCCTGCCTGGACGAGCTTTTGGTCTTCTTCTTCACTATCGAGCTTTTGCGCTTTCTGGAGGGTATGCATGGTGCAGGCTTCATCCATGGAGATCTCAAAATCGATAACTGTCTGCTCCGCCTCGAGGAACTGCCAGGAGGGGCATCCTCATTGTCTGCTAATTACCAGCCCACCGGGGAAGGGGGGTGGAAGTACCGGGGCATCAAAGTCATTGACTTTGGGCGGACCATCGACACGTCACTCTTCCCTGCACGCCACACTCAGCAGTTCATTGCTGACTGGCCTTCGGACGATCGGGATTGCTTCGAGATTCGCGAGGGACGGCCCTGGACATATCAGACGGACTACTTTGGCCTCGCAGGCATCGTGTACTGCATGTTGTTTGGGAAGTACATCGAGGCATCGTCGGTGACGCATGCACCCGGTTCTACAGATTCCGAACCGATTTTCAAGATCGCCACACCGTTTAAGCGGTACTGGCAGACGGACATGCTGACAAGGTTGTTTGATATGCTGCTCAACCCTTGCCGGGTCCGCGAAGATAACAGCCTGCCAATCTGCGAAGAATTGGCAAGTATCCGGGTTGAGATGGAGGGGTGGTTGCAGAGCAACTGTGATCGGAGTAGTAATACGCTGAAAGGCTTGCTCAAGAAGGTCGAGTTATCTTCCTACACGCAGTAGCCAGCGGCGTTGTAAGCATACTTATTGTAGCAAACACGTCCAAATCTGAGCAGGGTAAGCGATGCAGCGTCCTCTGACTCTAGCACCTGATCGATATCAGTGAGACGTCTAGCTATGCATAACCATCGACCTCACCCCCATGTCGCTATCCCTGATGCCCGTAGACCACCACCACATAGTAACGTTTATTCGTCATATCCGCTTGAGCTCAGTGCTACGTCAAATACTCTTCTAAACCCATGGGACGCTGCGACGCCAACGGCAAGGCAGCCGAGGCAGCCGACAACCCGCCACGGCATCCCACTCCGCACACGCAGTCGTACTCGCAGTGCCCTAGAACCTGTGCCAGCCCATCTTCAAGTTCCCGAAATATACAGATCTTCGTCCCAGAGAGAGACAGCTCATGAGTACTACCACCACAGATCAAGCAAGTCCGATAGTGATCACCCATTCGAGGACGAATATAGCAGCAGGAGCGACTTAACCTCGCCGTACTCCCCATCGTTCAACCTTTCCACAGATGAGGTGGGGTTTCCCTTTGCAGGGTTTGCAACGAGTGCGTTAATTTCGGTTGTAGGCGGACCTCAAGCTCAACCTGTTGACTCGAGAATTGTCCAATATAACGTGTGTGACTTGACCTTGTCTTGCTAGTTGTAACTGAGACTCTTATAGACTGTATTCGGAGGAGGGCCTCCGACGGTTCCAGGATGGTGAACTCGAGGAGAAAGATGAAGAATGGCACCACCTCGTCCCTCCTGAAGCGCGTGAGGCTCTTGGAAAACGGGAAGTCGAACGGCAGTCTGTGCTCTTCGAGGTATTCAAGTCGGAACGAGATTACGTTGCCGATCTCCAGCTTATCGAGGAGGTAGCGTAACAACCAATATCTCTCTTCTCTTCAGACTCATGTGCATCAAAGGTCTTTGTCGAACCCCTTAATTCGGCCTCGCCTCCAATAATAGGCGATGTAAACAGACAACAAAACTTCATGTCTATCGTCTTTTGCAATCTGGATCAAATTCGTCTACGTCACGAGCAAATGTTGGAGGCTTTGTTCGACCGGCAGCAGGAACAGCACCCTCTCGTCCAAAGTGTCGCTGACATTATACTCGAATGTAGGCTCACTCCCTTGCACAAGGCTATTGAAATCCGGCTCATCGTTTCTTAGCTGCTCTTCAATTCCAGGGAGACTATGAATCCTACATCAAACATTATCCCCTTGCAGAGCAACGGCACCGCACCGAACTCAAATACAACAAGCGCTACCAGGAATTCTTGCAAGACTGTTCGCAAGATCCGAGACTCAGAAAGCGAGACTTGATCACATTCCTCTCACGACCTGTGACGCGTCTTCCACGCCTCAATCTTATTCTTAAACATCTCCATGAACTGACCGATTTTAATCACCCGGACTCTGAAGACCTTCCTGTCATTTTATCTATTCTGAATGATTTCTTGAAGAGTACCCAACCCGGAATCGAGGCTGCGGAAAATAAAGTGAAGTTCTGGGATCTATGTGAAAGCTTAGTATTCAACAAAGGCGAAATGATTGTAGAGTATTTTTGTTCTCGCCCTTCTTCTGCACTGATATCCTGTTGTAGGAACTGGACTGGTATAGTGATACTCGCTCCCTCATCTATGCTGGCGCATTGGCTCGCAGGTCCAAATCCGAAATGGATTGGAATCCGTGGTTTGGCCTCTATGTAGCACTACTAGATAACTTTTGTAAGTATTTCCTTGGGCAAAAATTTCCTTTCTTTTGCTCACGACGTTGCAGTGTTGATAACGAAGGAAGAGAAACGAGGAGCTGTAAGAAAGCGTTTGGTTGTGTCCCGGGTACGCAAATTCTGTGGTCTCGACAAGTCCATGTGTAGATGACGTGTCCAGCCCATTCCATTAGAATACCTCAGGCTCGGCAGCTTTGAGGATCCTCCTGAAACTAGGAAAGAGCGCGTCGAGGAAGGCGGCATATTAGATAGCTTGCGAGGGGCTTATCGCTCCATCTACCCGTTTACAATCTTTCACGCCGTCGAGAAGTCTACCCGGCGATACACACTATACGCACCATCTGAATCCGTCAGAAAGAAGTGGTATGATGCGTTGGTGGATGCCAAAGGAGTCGACGATGTCAGACGTGAGGCCAATCAGGTAAGACGTCATTTTTTCAGCACAGATCGTTTGCTCAGATCATGGTTGATAGTGGTTCACACCTCAAGTCGTAGAGGATGGTGCCTTTCGAGTTCCGAGCCACAAAATGCCCCGACAAACAGTGCTGAAAAGGCCACCGTCTGGTCGAGTGGTACAGGCAGTATCTTTTGGTATGTGTGAATCAATTCGGATGGTAACGATGTCCTGACTCTTCTCAGTTACTAACGGCGGGAAAACGTTCATGGCAGTAGGTTGCTCAACAGGTATCTTCGTGGGTCGTAAAGGCGAAAGTAAGATTCTTCGCGTACCTCTCCAAAGCTATGCTCTACTCACAGCTATCGTTAGATTATCGGAAGATACTATCTTTCGAGAATGCCAAGAGTATCATTGTGCTTCAGGACTTCAACAAGATAATCATCCATCACGACGGTTATCTCATATCCTATTCGCTTGAAGTACTCGCACGGGTTGCTCAGTACCAGTCGCCACCAAGTAGTCTCGACGCGTCTCTTGAAACGATTGCGGGTCAAAACGTCCTCTGCTGCCAGGCTGGACAGATGGGGGACAGGACAATCCGTAAAACACCCTTTCTCCCACTTTTCGTCTTCATCTGAAGAATATTGTCTCCAGTTGTTTACGCTGTCAAGAATTTCCTACAAACTACGGTCCATGTAGTGGAGGCTTGTCACCCCTCTGAAATTCGCTCAGCGTCGCCTCGGGTCATGCAAGCCGGCCTTCTTTCTTTCCGGCCTTATGGCGAAGTATGGGATGTTTTCTTTATTGCATGTGAAATACTGATTAACCTTCTCATCTCAAACAAGTCCTTGTATGTTCCCAAGGACGTATTCGCTGTCATGCCTTTAGCCAAGACAATCGCGATTTGTACGGAACGTGGTATCGTCATCGCCAACCCAAGCAGGTAGGTAGTATCTGCCCTCCCCACCATAGCTTACCTCCTATGTTACTCCAGTACCTCTTCATCCGCTGTTACCCTCGTCCCGGATTTTGGTAACGCTTCGCACAATTCCGCGACAGCAGATCTCAAAACTCGATGTGAGGATGCCAAACCTCTTGGACTTGTCAGACATGACGCCACGGAACTCATGGTTATCTACGATAGTGAGTGACATCGATGTTACGGTTTTGCTGAACCCACCTTGAGCTCACTTCACAGCAATGGGATGCTATATTACTAAGTACGGTCAGCCGACGCGTGACTCCGTATTCATCCGCTGGGAGATCAAAGCTACCTCTTTCTTACACCGTCCTCCTCACATTCTGCTTTTCTCGTCGGAATTCATTGAAATCAGGGATGCACAGACGAGTCTGCTCAAGCAAGTGATCGAAGCCGTCGATATACGTCTCCTTATCCAAGCACCACTCTCGGGGGGGTCCTTGTATGTCGCAATGCGGGGCCGGAAGGACGATGAAGATGGGTTAAGTGACCGGATCGTCGAGCTTGTAGAAACTACGGAAATTACGCCGAAAACACCAATTGCAGGACCGTTTAAAGCCGTGGAAGGGTTGTGGGATGAGTGGGACATGTAACAAGGCACAACAGGCTACCTTATAAGATATGGACAGCAGTAGTTGAGATTCGCATACATGTAATTTATGCTACATGATCCAGGAGGTTGTATGTACGAGTACGTATGATACCACGGGGCTTTCTTCTCGACTCTAGTCGAACGTCATGCTTGTTTTAACCATTGATTTGGCTGCCTTTAGCTCGGAAACACTGTCGTATCAGCGGAACCTGGCATAGCAGGTACCACGTCCCGCATCTGGACAGGAAATGGCATCAAGATTACTTCAGTGCACCGTTTCGCAAACTGGACGGCAATTATGAGTGGTGGTAAGGCACACGCCAAAAGGATACAGGCTGCGATGGCAGGCGACTGCACAAAAATCATGAGCTTGAAGACGGCCATACAAAATGTGCCGAGAAGGGGGATGGCATGGAGAAATTTGGTCAGAGTAGGGCTACTCTACAAATAAGATGAGACCGAAACAAAGGAAATAAAAACAGAGTAGAAGAGGCTTACCTGGAGAAAATGGGTGTTGACGGCGATATGAAGGTTAATGGTATAGACAAGAAGCGCCAGCGTCGTCGCTCCCAACGCATGCGATGCTGAGATTGCATAGATGCTGCAGCCACATGACAGTTAGCAACGCTCCGATACAGTCGAGAAATGACCAACGTGAGGAATGCCATGAGCTGTTCGTGACCCGTTTCAGTACTGGGTGAAACCAGCAGATGCAAAATATAAGTATACCAAGTTCAATGTGATTTTTCGCAAGTCCTCAAGCTCTCTTGCGAGCTCGACGGAGAAGGGGGGCTCAGTTCCCGAGTTGATTTGGAGTGAGCCGACCAGCTCGCGAAAGAGTGTGTTGACCCTGGATGCCATAGGAAAAGTATTCATGAACGGCTCTTTCTCAAGCACAGACGAATATATATAGGATAGAAACGGATCAACCACTGATTACTCGGGGAATCTTTGTGCGGAGCTGCGCACTGCTGGCAAACAGGGAGGGGTGCATGCCGTCTCCTGGGGTAGTGCATGCTGAATGGGGGAGATGGATCTACCAAGTTTCGAACGCCAGTGGTGTCACCGATCTAGACCCCTGGAGAAATTGTGCGGTGCGAGCATCGTTCGAAATGTGAGTCTCGAACGCAGTCGAAGCGACCAGTATCCCATGAGCAGGGTCACCGAGGACAGCACCAAATCGTGGTTTGGGTAACCGGCATCGTCTATGTAATGCCGGAGGTCTGGACCATCCATTCCACCAGTAGGATGGCTACCTCAGGCTGCTGTGCGTTGCGGGGTAGTGGCGGCTGGACTGTATCCACTCGGGATAACGACAGTGGCCCCGAACACATCAAGATTCGCGCCGACAGGAACTACGGGAACTAGACCTAAGCGTCAGAAGTCTAGACCCACCTATAGACCAAAGCGAAGAATGTCAAAAAAGAATGGGAAATGCAACTGCGGTTTGCCTCTTAAATATCACCGCGGGTTAAGATAAACCTCTCGACCAGATACAGCAAGACAACCACTGTAGTAGGTTTCTTGGCCCAATAGCCTTGCAATTGCGGGACGGCCCTCTTGTTCTGTGGAAAAACCCTATTTTCTGTCCGGAGATATGGCGAATCTTGGCAAGTCACTAGCAAACTCACCCTCGCGGTACTAGGCACAGGCCCAATCTGGATAGTATATGCTAATACAAAGCCCTCCGGGCAGCCCCTGGACCCCGGATGAGTCCCACTACCTTGATTGATTGTTAATGTGAAGTGTATTGAGTGTTCTTGCACGGAAAATATCACATTTGCCTGGGGATCTAGCTAACTAGATTGAACGTTTGTTCCCGAATTCTCGCGAATTCGGCGCCTTCAGCGCCTGCGCTCGAATTCTGTATGTACCACATGCCTGGCATTCTGCTAGGTGGTAACCTCTCCTTACACCAGGTCATACTACCCAGTTTTCACTGGGAGGCCTCAACTGAAGGTAAACAGAATCCGTAAATACGAAATTCGTTGATCCAACAGCGACCGCACACGGTTTTGGAAATGCAACTGCAATCCGTAACCAAAAACAACGACAAATAATCGAGGTCGAAATCCTTCGTCCAGAAGTGGTATCACTACCTCATTCCCACGATAAAATGCTCACAAAACCTGTCCCCTACGGGTCCAGGAATTAGATCCACGTGATCAATTATGTTTGGTGTCTGTTTGGTTGCCATACTCTGTCGAGTCAAAGGTCGTGTCCTTCCTCCCTCTCCTCGTTGCACCTTGCAACTTGATACTCATGTCCCCAACAGTCTCATCGGTGAGCTCGGCATTACCGCGGTTTTTTTATATCTGAAAAAGTCCATCTTTGCCTCCAGCCACCCCGTTAATCTTCTGGGCAGCGTAATCAATATCCTGCGCTAGCTTATCAAGTGTTTCAATCCCTCCTTGACGCAATCGTCGCGCTCACATTTCATCAGATGAATCAATCCTCTCTTTACTCAGATGAGGACCAGGACTCCCTCTTTGGCTCGCCACCTCCGTCCCCAGTCAGAGGTAGGTCACCGTCACAGGAGACCCTCGTCGCAGGAGGAGAAATAGGCCCCATCATCGCCGTTCCGAGTACGGAAGCGGGCAGAAAAAATGTGGGGACCATTGCACTTCCTGGTTCCCATATGTCATGTGCTGAACTACCAGCCGATCTCCCAGCTTCGAGCTTGTCACTTCCCCGTCCTTCATTTAATCGTGATTTGTCGAACATCGTGCCGTCCAACATCACCGGGACACCCAGCTTAGTTCACACATCAGTAGTGACATCTCGATCCTCCACCCGCTCCGTCCCTTCCAGGGCTTCCTCTATGGCCAGCACTATCCCTGTTTCTGCTTCCACTAGGAAGCGAAGAACCCCCAATTCCAAGTCTGTGACGCCAGTTTCCACTGCACCATCCATCCCCTTACCGGGACCGAATGAACCAACTCCACCAAATTTCCTTCGCTCGCAGTCCTCATTACTTGGTCTTGCAGGCCTGGTAGGTTGTGTTAAGCCTGCACAGTTATACACCCATCCTCAGCCCACTCCCGTCCAACAATCCCGTTCACATTCGCCTATTCGCGGTTCGACGCCAACTCATCCGATTGTCCTTGATGATGATCATGACGCCCCCCACATCGGGAAGCGCTCTTGCAGTCAACTTCAGATGCCACAGACCCTGGATCAGCTCGATCCGGAGGCACTACGCTCAAACATTATGAACTCTCTCGTGAAAGAAAAGAATATTCTACCTGTCCTTGAGTCCTTGATCAAGCTTCTCGGAGGAGAACCACACCTTCCCCCTCCGAATCATCCACCTCGACCATTCGCACGGCCCTACGGACATCGTATCTTTAATATGCAACCTTCTCCCTCTATACCTCCCTTCTCCGCTTCCGGCGTCTCGACAACAACTTCCACCGTTCCACCGCCAAAACGTCGAAAGCTCAAACACGTGCCTGCCGGGGCCGTTGATTGGGATATCCCTTTCCCGTTTGCACCTGGTGAGGGTCCCGAGGCGTATCGTGATACTTGGGCGCGAGATAGGTCGAAGCAACTCGCAACCCAACTATTAAATCTTGTAAAAAATGCCGCTAAGCGGGCTGCTATTAAAACCGCGAGGAATGGAGGGAAGGTCTCCACGGGACAGGCTAGGGCTCAGTCATCCAGGAGCGCGTCTGTTGAGACACAGATTGGAGAAATTAACTCGGCGCAACACAGTACAAGTCATTGCACAGGAATGGAAGCAAGCGTCCGCGAATCTCCGCTGAACACCATGCTTGAGCAAGCTGGGATGTCAGTGGATAATTTGGTTCATTATCTAGGCTCGTTGGAAACACCCAGCACGACTGGTTCGTCGGATCTTGGTTCCAAGGATGGAATGTCTGTAGATTCGGAAGGCACGGTTGAAGAAGGTGGTTTGGTTGCCTCCTGTGATTACTCAGCATTCGAGGAATGGTTGTCTCAACTCCAACAATTCGTACCGCTTGAACCCAATGCACCCATCCCAGAGTCAGACTGGGATACTCGCCCATCAGTGTCCTTAAGCTCTTCAGCATCTAGCCCCACACCGGACATCCAAGTTTCAGCGCCGCATACGATGGGAGATGAAGCAATCGATCCCGCCCTGTTGGCCATATCTCAGCAGTCTGCATCAACACCTCAATACCACTCATCAACTTCACCAATGTCCACACCCACGTTGGGCGATATCCCACAAGCGCTAGATATTTCTACAACCCCACCTGCGCTCGCACACTCACCACGCACTTCGCTAAGCTCCTTCACGGAGCCATTGACACCTCTTTCTGAGGCTTTCGTTGATGTACCAACTAGTACGACAACCCATCAAGATTCTGTTCGTGGTACGTGTTGCATCCTTTAGCCACGCAAGGTTCAAGTTGTACTTATGAATCTTACTTCCAGACCCCCTTCCCCATCCCTCACGACCTGCGGATCATGTTGAAGCCATGGTGTCGTCCTCTCCAACTGAATCCTCTGAGCCCCCGCGCGTCACCACAGCACAGAAAGGGAAGGCAAGGGCCACTAGGAGCACCGCTTCTGCCACGCCGTTTACATCCAGTGGATCTACTCCCAGCTCCGTTTCTACCTCTAAGGGTGCACTTGATAAGCAAGCGATTCTCGAGCGTGCGCGGGAGTGCCAGAGGCAGCTTGTTGCAGAGATTGAACGGGCAAAGATGGAACTATGGGAAGCGACGCTCGAGAATGCGGTGTTGGTGCACTTTACGAGAGATGGGATATTATGATCTCACGTCTATACAAACGTCAACTTGATGTGCTACAGCAAGTCGTACAGCTTAATAAAAAACATGGCATAACTCGCATTTAGCTACCTTACATAGATGCAACATACAACACGGATAACACTTGTTACACATCAACAGAGAATCGCCGACTTGAGCTTTCGCTTGGACGGCTTGCATGACTTCTTCCCCTTTCCTTGTTCTCTAACCCTGTCTACCCATTCATCCCAATGCTTCGTGTGCGTATACCATGTGCCTGTTCCAAGGGCCTCGAGCGTGTCGCGTTCGCTCAAGAAATCTTGAATCTCCGCTGCCATCTCCTTTGCCTTTCCCCTAGCATGCTGCGCCCGATGCGCGAGACCCTCTGCCATTTCCCAAGCCATTCCTTTGGAGAATTCAGCGCTGGCTGCGACTGCCTCCGAGGCGTCATAAAGCCACTTGGTCCCTCTTTCCCTGATTTCCTTTGCGCGTTTCCGAGCACGCTCGTTGCCAGCATGTAATGTCTCCTTGATCATCTCAATGGACTCGAGACGTTTCTCCCAGTGCTTCGCTGACTGCTCTATGAGCGTCGTCGCCTGCGCGAGGATGATCTGAGTCTGCCTGGATATAGCTTGGACGAGGGCATCGAGGGCATCTAGGATGTCCTGCATGTCCTGGCTTATGGTCGAAAAGGCAACGGCGGCACATTCCTTGACGACGCCAGGAACGGAAGTGTGCACCAAAGTAGATACCGTGTGTCCGGTTGGGACCGGACCGGAATGATAAGAAGTGGTGGGAGTGGTCTCTGGTATAACGGAAAGCGCCTTCGGACGATTGTCTGGGGGAAGGAGAGAGAGAGAAGGTTGCAACATGATGTCTGTAGAGAGCCTCGAACGTTCCGACAGCGTTGACGGAACCACGCGCCTGAAGTTGGTGGGGTTGGTATGCGAGAGCGTCATTGAAGTCGACTCCGCACTAAAGATCGACAGTGAAAGGTCTTTAAATGGAGAAGGCATGGCCACAACCGAACTGTCCAACGTTGTGGAGGGGGGAAGACGTTCGCGATATGGTGCCGGTCGGAGCATTTGCCAAAACGAGCCGGAGGCGTAGCTAGGATTGAGAGTCGCAAGAGTAGGAGAAGTGAATTGTTGAAGGGAAATCGGGATGGCGGCTCGAACGACTACTCCAAGGACTAGAGAAAGAATCGCGATGCTGCGGGTTCTCATAAGTCAGTCGCGGAGAACTAAGTGACAGGAACCTTACATCGTCAGAGCATGTGTACTGGCCATTATATTCTTGGACGTATGATTGTCAACGGACCATAAGCGGGAGAAGGCCCGATAAGCGCGTGAGGAGTCTATTGTGTCGATAGATTCCTTGTCGATTACCGGGGGGTCCTCTGGTGCAGAAATCCGGAGTATTTGATAATCAGGAATGCTAAGCATGTCCCATGCACCCTGAGGAGAGCCTGTCTCAACAATACTGAAATCGGGAAGCTTGCTGGAGCATGCTGATGAAACTAAAATCGGTAACTGTAGCACGTGTTCAGGAAGATGCAGTGGAGAACATGGCATGAAGACAATCGCGAGAGGGCGAACACATGAAAAGTCCATCAAAGCCAGCTGGGGGGAGTTGCGGTCAGTTCACTGTTAATAAGCATTCAAGACCTACGTCATCGACTGTGTCATGTGGATGGAGAGTCTTGTCGAGGACCGTGATGATACGGGGGAATGCACGGTCATGCTCAAAGGAACCGGAAACAGTCAGTTGGCGTATAGATCCTTGCAGATCATCAAGGTCAGTGTTGACGGTGAGACCAGCACCATGCACGACTTTCTGCAGCAGCCTGTTGACTAAAGACCACTTGAAAATAGTGGAGAACCCATAGAGGAAAATCTTGAGTTCGGGACCAGATGGAGAGGGGGTGAATGTGCCTTGCGGCTGGGTGGAGAGGATCTGCGAAGCAGAAAGCATGTCCATATCTTCGTCATCAACTTGGCGAGTGGCTGATGGAGCGTCCGAATCGGTGGGAGAGGAGAGGGTGTCAGAGTTGCATTGAATTTCCTCGTAGGATGTGCTAAGAAGCTCTCTACAAGCACTAGTGATGGGATCCGGAAAGGATAAGCGAAGATCTCGGGAAGAATTCTGAATGGTAGAAGCATGAAGGGAGCTGGAACGCGACGAGCTGAGAGTACTGATCATGCTTTGATCGAGACCCTCGTTGACGCGTAGCTCCTCTGGAGAGGTCTCTTGAGTGGGGCTCGAGTCAAATGCAGCAGATGGCTGGGAAAGGGAGGGCACGTGGGGATTCGGCGCAAGGACGTCATTGGGCATGCCCTCGTCGGCGCTGTCGTCAATTAAGCCTTCCCAGGCATCAACGTCTCCATCGCGAGAGCTGCCATAGCTCAAGGAGGACCGTCTTGACCTAGAGCGAGATATATCCTCATGATCTGTCTCCCTGGAGGAATAGATGGAATCATTGTCATCGGAATCCCTGTCTGTGCTGGCGATATCGAGCCAGTCGGAGTCAGAGTGATTGCCAAGCTCTGAAACAGCAGGGCTATTAGTAGGAATGGACATTTCTGATGAAGCTAGTGGTCGTTGTAATGAAAGGGGTGCAAGGGCACGCAGCCTTAAGTAGCCACCGTCTTTGGCTCTGTTTGACGTCTCTCGGTCTGACATCCCTTCACACGGCTCACGGCTCCGATTCATTCCATGGCACTGACAGACCTGCCTCAGGATGTCCTGCACTTACTAGTCGAGGACGTGCTTGCTCTAATGCAGGTGATTTGACAGGTCCTCGATACCCTGAGCACACCACCGACACGCAGACATGTCGTGTCATGCACGCTCTCAGCTCGTTGGATTACTTGTGGCATGCGCTTATCCCCGATTGGGATATTCCTCTGGACATCCCCCTGCCAAATGCCTCCCTTACTTCTCTCTCGAATAATTACTTACGACTGGCAACTGTCCGGTCTTTGAAGCTGGACCATAGATGAGATGCGTCGCGCTCAGTGCATCATCTCGCGGAACTCTTCATTCGTCGATGGCATGTACCTTCTCCCCGGCGGTCGTTGGCTTGTTACTCTTCAACATGAACAGAAGACGCACGTTACACTCTGGTCCATCGCAGATTCGAACGAACAGAACTCAGTATTTAATGTTACTGTTGTTGGGCGTGTCCGATTTTTGCGTGCTCACCATCATCATGAGTTGGAGCAACTCACGAATGGCATCGCCTTTGCATGCGGAACTGAGGAGTAAGCGCCTTTGATTCATCATAGAATTAGCAGTTCAATAAAGTCCTCAGAACCATTCGTGTCTACCACGTCTTTCTACCGGGCGACTCCATTCCTTGGTATTGGAAGCCAGGCCGGGTGAACTCCATCCCATGGGTCGAATAGCGGGGATGAAGATAAACGGCGACACCATGATTGCAGTGTTCGCTCCTCAGTCTTCATCATCAGAACAACAGCGGGGTCAGATCATTTGGGTAAATCTTATTTCAAAAACCACTGTTGTCCTTGACTATCCAGATTGGGTAAGCTCGACACTTGGAAATGAGCATTGCACTCATGCATGAGATAGGCCTTTGCATGGGGTCGTATCAAAGTTTTCTCTAGATACTTTGCCGTTGTGACATCCAGCTATATTGCTCAGCATACGACGGCTTGCGTATCCTTTTATGAGCTGCCATCCGTCATTCTCGACCACCCAGACTCTCTCTCCCCATCTGTGCCACGCTGGCCAGAAAAACAGGCTGTCAAAAGCTCTCTGATAGCCAATACTTCATGGAGTTCAGACGACCCATTGGTATGCGAGTTGTCCGATGATGCACCTACAAATAACACAACCGCTTGTTCTTGCACCATGTTCGGATATCCATTCCCCACCCAGCGCTTCTAATTGAGATCGTTCACGTGTCATTCGACGGCAAGAGTATCGAACGTACGTTAAGCGTCGTACCGTGTCGTTTCATTCCGTCAGATGGGGAAATTCGAGTGTCCTCGTCGGGGAAACGAGCGGTCTGGCCCACCCAGGACCCTGATACGCATGAATTTGCTTTGATGAAGTTTGCTCTCGGAAGGGGAACTGCAAAGGGGACAGAATCTTGTATCTCTACGCTATCATTTTCGGGCTTGCCGTTGAATTGTGTTTGACGATGGCTCGCACGTCTAGGCTCGCACTACGACCAGTATTAGCCCCTATCGATTGCCGATTTGGCACGTGAGCGCAGACTGACTCGTGTCCAGTCAAACCCATCGTGTTCGTGCACCCGTACAATTCCGTCGGACAGCGCAGCTTAGCCAGTCTTGTCACATCCGATAGCATCAGAAAATCGCGCAACTTTTGGCGTCAAGTCTTGTCGTGTCTCCGATCGATCTCGGACGTGTCTCGTCCGACCAAACATACCTCTCTATAATGGACCACGAAATCGATCGCTTTGTGCAGGCAATTCTTATTGCCGTCGACCCCTCACAGGTCGCACTGCACCAACAAGCTCTCGAGTATCTCTCCAACGTCCAGCAAAATGTACACGAAACGTGGCGTCTAGCTTTGACAGTGTTCGTAGAGATGGACTCCCAAGGCCAAGCCCATAAGTATCCCCCTCAAGCTAGATTTTCGTCCTTGCGCATGTTAGACGAGTTTCTTGATAACCGGTAAGCGTTCTCCCGAGCATGGAGGGTATCCGTTATCCTAACACACAGCATAGGTTTGAACCATTGGACGACGAAACGTGTCGAACAATGCAACAGTCCATCATATCTTATATACAATCCGAATATGTTTACGGTCCTGCAGAATCTACGGCAACATGTGCGTCAGTCTTTTCCCTCTGCTCCTCCATCTAAGCTCGTCATTCCTCAGTCTTACGCAACAAGTTCTCGCATACACTTACGTTGTTTTTTCTCTGTACCTACGTGGAACAATGGCCCTCGTTCTTTACCGACCTTTTCTCTCTACTCCGCGTCGCGGAATCGACATCCCAACCAAAATTCAATCGCCACGTATCCTTGTTTCTGTTCCACCTCATCCTTGAGATATCGGGAGAGGTCGCAGATCAAACCATCAAGTCTGCACGTACGTTTAACCCTGTTCGACATACACGGGATGCCCGTGTGAGAGACGCTGTCCGAGAACGCGATGCTTCCTTAATTAATGAGGCCGTTCTGACCATCGTTGCTGACGAAGCTGAGCGCATGGCGTTCCTACGCAAGTCAGATAACGTAGATTCAAAAGCCCTAGGTGACGTGGTCGAAGTTGTTGATTGGGGAGTGCGGACCTTTGGATCTTATGTTGGTGCGTGATAATACCATTCAAGGGTAGATTTGAGTGCTCACTGTCTGGATAGGTTGGATCGACATCAATTTGACTGTGACCGCTACCTCGGTCCCCCTGCTCTTCACGTTGCTCTCTGACCCGTCACTGCCCATTCGACTGGCGACGTCTGCTGCGCTGCTTCGTATTGTCTCCAAAGGCTTGAAGGAGCCAGAAGACAAGTTGCAGTTGATAAAAGTGCTCTCTCTAGGGCAGGTCATCGATGCACTGGAAGCAAGAACGCGCGAACAACAAATTCAACGCGGTTTGGACGAAGGTGAGGACGAGGGGGAAGAGTCGTATCGCGAAGCGCTCGGGAAGCTGCTCAATGTACTGGGTTTAGAAATCATGAAATTGATCGATGTATGCGTCTCCTTCCATTTGAATCTCTCACGTCTCATACGATCTTCCAGGACTGCACAAAGGCCGATGTAGTGGCAGAGGCTAAGCGGTTGCACAGCCAAGTTCTGCCCATTATGCTACGCTTCATGGCCGACGAGTATGACGATACCTGTTCAACGGTGTTTCCCCTACTGCAAGCTGTGCTCGCTAATGTATGTCGCGCTTGGTGTTCGATTGATCTGCAACTGACTTGGGCATAGTGCAAGAGGAACAGGAAGGTGTCTTCGGACGTACTGGATGATGCCACCAGGTCATTCCTTAGGTCACTACTGGACGTCATTCTGCAAAAGATGAGATGGGATAAAGACGAGGATCCTGCCAATCTGGACGAAGATGATCTTGTAGCTTTTGATGGCCTTCGAAAGGTATGAGGCTTGTGATATCTTTCCGCAGTCACTCATTCACTGAGAAGGACCTGAGAACATTTATGGATTCCATCTTGACCATAGAACCCGATCTCGTCACTACTGCCGTCCGAGCCCTGGTGCTTGCAACGTTCTCAGCATATAGCAGTGGTGTGCACGTGGAGTGGAACGACGCAGAACTAGCTGTGTATCTCGTATATATCTTCGGAGAAATCAGTAAAAGTTCGTAACTCGAATTCTCTGCCGACGTCATGCTCATGTTACCTCTAGGTGGTGGCAAAGGTCGCGCAGCGTTCTGTTTGGCACCTGCGATACCGAAAGAGAAAAAAAAGGAGGTCGACTATTCCGAATATCCTTTGACCCCTCACGGCGAGATTCTGTTGGCCCTTGTGCAATCTGGGATCTCAGCACATCCACATCGTGCAGTTGTCATGCAATTTTTCGAAACCGTAGCTAGATACGGTGACTTCTTCAAAATTCGCAAAGGCTGCATTATGCCAACGATGGAAGCCTTGGTCAGTAATCGGTGAGTGATACTGTGTCTGTTTCAAGCCCGTTGCTCACTTTTTGCAAAGGGGACTCCACAGTACAGACGAATCCGTTCGGTCACGGGTGTTCTATCTCTTCCATAGATTCATTAGAGAAGGCAGGAATGACATCTCGCCCGAGCTTGCAGTCAACTTGCTTGAAAACATTAGGGATCTTCTTGTCATTCAGATCGAAATACCGAAGACGGAAAGTCCAGAAGATGATCCGCTCACGGAAGCGATCAAAAATCCTGGAATATTTGACTCGCAGCTGTATGTTTTCGAGACCGTCGGCGTTCTTCTTTCTTTGCTGTACAAGGCAGCAGAGCAACAAGCTAGTTCACTTTTGTCAATTGTCACCCCTTTGTTGGGGGACTTGTCCGCCAATGTTTCGGTGGCAAAGGTGGACAAAGACGTGTTGCCCATTTTGCGTATCCACCACACTATCATGGCGCTTGGCAATATCGCAAAGGGCTTCCCGGACTACCCATCCCCTGTTCCAGAAGGATACATCTTTGCTCCATTGGGGGTATTCCGACAAGTTGCCCAGGGCATTCTTCTCTCGCTGGAAGCTATGAATACTGTGAAGTGCGTGCGAGACGCGGTAAACTCGTTCTTCAGCTTTCAAAGACTCCTTTGGCTAACATTCTTTAGACCAGGTATTCGTTTTCTCGAATCATAGCAACCACCGGGTCCAATGCAACGCACCTTATCCCTCCGTTGATGGCCAATCTTCTTGTCCATTTCGAACCATCAGAGCTGGTCGACTTCATGAATTTCATCGGCCTACTGATCCACAAGCTCCAGGTGAGCATACGCATATGCTTCCACGTACACGTCTCTGACTTTTCAATTGTTTGTGACGCAGAAAGACATGTTTAGTGTCCTGGACGAGCTTCTGGGACCACTCAATACCCACATTGCCCAGCTCCTCTCCCAGCCAGCTACTGGTACCGACGACAGCCTGGCCCATGTTGATACGAAACGTTCATACCTAACGCTCCTCACCAACGTAATCTCGTCTGATCTTCATGACGTGTTCATTTCCGAGCGTAGGAATACACCTTCATCGACGTGTTCCGAAGTGGCTAACTCGTTTTGATAGGGAATAAAAATGCATTAGAGTCCCTCCTCGAAAATGTCTGTCGATTCGCCCAGGATATCTCTGACCCGAGCAGTCAAAAGTCTGCATTCTCTTTCTTCGGGCGTTGCGTACAAGTTTGGTGTAATCCCCAACCATCAACCGGTGGGAGTGAGACCAGACTACAAATCTTGCCTGGATTTGAGCGCTTCGTTTATGAACGCTTGGTTCCTGCGGCATTCGCGGTTTTGTCCGCACCGCAATTCAATCCCAAAGACGGACAAATGCTTATGGTGAGTCAAGTAAACCTTTTCAAAGCTTAGGTTCTAACCATGCTTATCAAAGGTACTACTGGAGATAGCTAATTTCTTGCAGATGGTGTGCAAAATTAGGGGTACAGAAGCTCATGACTTTTTCGTGAGCGTGTTTTTACCATCCCAAAATTGGCCGCCAGACACGGCATTGGACTTCACCGCAAAATTGCGAGATTTGGACAACAAAGCGTTCCGAAAATACTTTTCCGAGTTCGTGAAAGCGTCACGTTCTCAGGGTGTATCGTAGCGTATGCTAGGTGTTACATGTTTTTACATAATGGAGTAGCCACATGAGGTTGGGGTTTATTTGGCAATGGCTTTGGGATCTAACAAGGGTAAACAAACGATCCCGATCGAGGCTTCCTAAGGTACCCTGATGGAACAATACATCGTTGGTCAGTGAGGAATGGCATCAAGTGAGTTCTTTGGCTCTGAGGTATGTTCGCTACCTGACAGGGCTCTGTGAAGCTCGCCGTACAACTAAGCCTAAAATCGTGGGTGACCAGATCTTTCTCGACGCATCACACCCTGACCACCTACCCACATAGAAAGCACCTCGGAAGGTACGCCCAATTTGGTCATCAGGGGGCGTCCCACATTGAGGAGTTGCAGCACGAGGCAGAAGTATCCGCAGAGGAAACATGGAGTCGTCTATCGAAGAATATACGCGAGATCCATAACCACAATGCATCCAAACTCTCTTTTGAAGAGAACTATCGGTATGCGTACAACATGGTCCTCTATAAGAGTGGTTCCATGTTGTACAAGGGCGTTTGTCAGCTCGTGACGGAGAACGTCGAACGGCTTGCCCAGGAGGAGGTCGTGCCCACGTTTCCCAGTCGCGGCAGCAGTGATCCGATGCAACAAGGCCAAGAAGCCGAGCTATTGTTGCGTGCGCTGAGGCGCGTGTGGGATGACCATACTGGGAACATGTCGAAACTGCGGGACATTCTCAAGTACATGGTAAGCTCGTTCCTTGCGTCACGAGTGACGCGTTGCTCACGCATATCAGGATCGCGTGTATACGAAATCAAACGACGTGCCCGAAATATGGGACGCAGGTCTAGAGCTGTTCTTGAAGTGTATCATTCGTCCTCCGATACAGGATCACGTCGTCTCTGCCGTCCTGACGCTGATTCAAATTGAGCGAGATGGCTATGTGATCAGTTGCTCAGCTGTGAAGGAATGTGTGGACGTGCTCCTCCATCTCGTGGTGGATCAGGAAGGGAGGACGGTCTACAAAAAGGACCTCGAACCGGCAATTCTTTCCGCCAGCGAAGTGTTCTACAAAGCTGAAGCAGAACGTCTAGTGTCCACTTGTGATGCTCCAGAATATCTCCGCAGAGTCAGTCTCATGCTTGTGTGGCTGCTACCATGTTGCTGATGCCGTGTAGGCAGAGGGTCGATTCGAGTCTGAAACATCGAGAACACATCACTACCTCCATTCCCAGACTGGTTCGCCGTTGCTCAGGACGCTTGAAAAGTACCTTTTGACCCAGAATATAACTACTGTCATCAACATGCCCAACTCGGGACTTGACTCGATGATCGACCTGGATAAAGTGGAGGATCTCAATCGTCTCTTTCGGCTCTTCACTCTGGTTCCCACTGGCCTTCCAACGCTGAGGCGCTCGCTTAAGGACTCCGTCTTACGCAGGGGCAAGGACATCAACCAGTCGTCAATCACCACTGACCTTGCAGAAGATGTTGACGTAGATGTTGACGAGATCGACACTACGGCGACCGCAGCAAAGGGAAAGGGGAAAGGGAAAGCCCGGGGCCCGCCTCAGACTCTATCCTTGGCATTGAAATGGGTACAGGATGTCCTGGACCTCAAGGACAGGTTTGACCGATTATGGAAGAAAGCCTTTGAAAGTAATCGGGAGCTTGAGAGCGCATTAAACGAGGTATCTACGGGTGGCCGGCCTTTTGCTTGCACTGAAATAAACTGCGCAGGGTTTCGAAGACTTTGTCAATCTGAACGAGAAGGCTCCCGAGTTTATCTCTCTGTTTATCGACGAAAATCTTAAGAAAGGGCTTAAAGGTGTAGGTCAACATCAATTTTACGATCCATTACTATTCATGACTGTTGCCTAGAAAACAGATATCGAAGTTGACATGGTCCTGGACAAGACGATTACGGTTTTCAGATACATTACCGAAAAAGACGCATTCGAGCGATACTACAAGAACCACCTTGCCAAGCGCCTGCTTTTTGGCAGATCTGTTTCTGATGATGCGGAGCGTGGCATGTTGGCGAAGCTCAAAGTCGAGTGTGGTTACCAATTCACCCAAAAGCTGGAGGGGATGTTCAACGACATGAGAATCTCTTCCGAGACCATGCAAGATTATCGACAACATTTGCAAAACATATCGGTAAGTCAAGGGATGGATTTTCAAAGTTGGAGAGAAAACTCATTCTTGCTCCAGCCTCTCGGGTTGGAAATATCAGTGACAGTCATGACTTCCACATTCTGGCCCATGTCATATACTGCATCCACATGCGTCTTTCCAGAGATCCTGTCCAGATCTTGCAAGAACTTTGAGAGCTTTTACCTTTCTCGTCATTCAGGTCGAAGGTTAACATGGCAACCGTCCCTCGGAAATGCTGATGTCCGCGTGCAGTTCAAGGCCCGGAAACACGATTTGAACGTGTCAACATTTGCCCTGATCATCCTTCTCCTCTTCGAGGATGTGGGGGACGATGGCTTTTTAACGTATGAGGTATGTGTGTCGGCTCTCATCGTAGGGGATTGGCGCCGAGGAACTACTGGCCACAGGAAATCAAATCCACGACGTTGATACCAGAGCAAGAACTGCAACGTCATCTGCAGTCCCTCGCTTGTGCCAAATTCAAAATCTTAAAGAAGCATCCGCCGGGCCGAGACGTCCATCCTGAAGATTCGTTCTCCTTCAATGCTGGTTTCGTCTGTCCAATGCAAAGGATCAAAATCAGTACCGTATCTGCCAGGATCGAGAGTACGGAAGAACGCAAGGAGACGCGGGACAGGATTGATGAAGAACGGCAATACCAAACGGAGGTACGACGGATTTTGGGCTGATACTACGGCATATCATCTGACTGCAACGCGTACAAAGGCCTGCATCGTGCGAGTAATGAAGGACCGAAAGCAGATGTCTCATAATGATCTCATCAATGAAGTCACCCGACAGCTGGCAACACGGTTCCAGCCCAACCCACAAGATGTCAAGAAGAGAATCGAAACACTGATAGATGTGGGTTCTGGTTTACATAGCGTTGTATGCTCACTGTTCACACATGGTCTAGCGGGAGTATCTGGAGCGCTGTGATGATCGCAAATCATATAAATACCTGGTACGTCGTTGGTCCCACTCACACATCTACGATACAGCTTATCCTGCGTACAATGTCAAGGCATGATCTCAGACAACATACTTACCCTTTATCTGACCCTCTGTTAATGCAAGTTATCTTGTAATCATAGCCTTTTTCTCTTTCCAAAACGTCCCACACAAGAATAAGAAATCCTTTATGATTGACTACATATCAACACTTGACATGAAATGTAGGCTCAGAAGACAGAACGGGAGGCGACGTCTCGCACATCAACCGCAACATCTTCCGAGTCTTGAATATATGGCCTGGGGTAATTAATTTGGACGTAAGACACGGGATATTCCCGCACACCGGTAACTACTGGTGTTGGTAAGGAGACTCGACTCCGCAATCTCGGTTCACCATCCGAACTGACTCAAGTGGTGTCCTAT
>JBBPNA010000329.1:0-28578 GCA_038090555.1 Boletus subcaerulescens | reverse complement strand
ATGGCGGGAGAACGAGAATGAGCAGAGTAAACGGACTCGGATTCGCAAGACGGACAGGCGGAATGGGCTGTTTGTGAAGACAAGTGCATGTCATTGTCATGCAGGTAATGTCTGATTGTTTTCCTTCAGACTTTGAAGCAGCACTGTGCTACAACACCTGCGCACTCTTGTTCATCCCGGCGCCTCGCACGACATGTCGACGTTCAAGATGCATGCGTTTTACCCCTCGGGGACTGTTGGACACCGGATTTGATGATCGATTGTTGTTTTTGATAAGCGTGCTCGTAGAATCAAAGTTAGACTTTTCTGATCAATGATCAAATGTCGTCAAAAACCTTACTATTTGTGGCCGTTAGCTGTATCGCTGACCTGCTGTGCCAATTCTCGCCATGCACTATGCTATGGCTATGTAGTCGCTCAAAACGTTCAAAGCCTAAGTATATTTGTAGAATTGAAATGGGTTACTACTACTAGTGGGATGACCGAAGGATGGGTGTCATTGGGTACCTAAGGAACGATGGCAGCTACACTTATCCGATTCTGCCATCGGGGTGGCGGCTGAAACACTGATCAAGCAAACTGCGGGGTAAACTAGTGTCAGCAGTCGAGGTTTTGGGCGCAGTAGCGGCGCCATCGCTGCACCCGACAAGATGGGCGTGAACGTTCGAACATTGCTCCTCGACAATATTTGTTCAACCGTTGTTAACGGATCCCCTCACGTGCTTGGCACAATAACCACGCACCAGTTACATAGCACGTCGACGCATCTCGTTCGACGTTCAACGTTCAACGTTCAGTCACCCTTAGCGCGATAGTTTCGATCTTTTCGCTATGCAAAGCCCTTTTACACACTTCAAGACGATGGCTTCCGGCGTGCATGTAGGAGCCTTTCCATCAGCACAGGCACTCCTCTCAGGTCACCAGAGTTCCCTGGCCTTCAGTTATGGAAACCAGTGACACCATTGATCATGGTCCATGTGCTCCCGGGATCTATTCTTTTTCTTCGCGTCATAGGTCGTGCGGGGAATGATCACGCTTCAGTCAACATGGCATGAAGTGGCGGTCTCGTGAGTCTAGATCCATATGGTGAACGACTGATCATGGAGTCGGGTGTTTTGACGCTCAGGATAAAAAGAACCACTTCTGCTGGAACATGATCAAGTACAAACCTCTTTGGTCTCCTCGACGATGAAATCTGCATTTCTTGCCTTTGTCATGCTTGCGGTCTCAGGGTATGCAGAAGCTGCAACCTTGTCGAGGACCAGCACACTCTCTGGCCAATCATTCCTCGATGCCTTTTACTGGGAGGCGATTCCCGATCCTACAAACGGCCGAGTGTTCGTGGTCTGTTCTTTCGTTCACCGAGATATCTGTCTGATGGAGTGGAGGCAGGAATTATGTCACCCAGTCGGAAGCACAATCAGCTGGCTTGGTTTCGGTTTCTGGGTTCACCGTCACTTTGCGTGGAGATGATACCACCGTCCTCAACCCCTCCGGACCGGGTCGAAACTCCTTTAGGCTAAAGTCGAACGCTCAATACAGCAATCACGTTGCCATGTATGTACAACAATTATTGTTGGTTCTTATGAGCTCGTTGAAAACAGAAACGCGGTAGTTTTGATATTGGCCATATACCTGAAGGATGTGGAACATGGCCGGCTGTCTGTAAGTGACCTGCCTAGTTTGCAAGTACGGAATGCTCATGTTTCTGTCAGGGTTCGTTTAACGTTTTATATTATGATGTACTCTAACGTTGCTCGCATCTGATCTCGATTGTATATAGGGTGCGTTCGTTTTAAACCTAGAATTTTCGTCACCTAGTAGCTCAACAATGACCCCAGCTAGTCGGTGATAACTGGCCAAACGAGGTGAGGATCATATGCGTGACGTTCATGGATGATCTAACAATCACTTACTGCGCAGGGTGAAATCGATATCGTTGAGGGCGTCAACAACCAGGTCCCCAACCAGTCGACCTTGCATACGAGTGCGAGTAAGTATTTTCGCAGTCACTTGTACCGCTTCTTATCATACCACAGATTGTGCCATGCCATCATCTCGATCGATGACTGGGTACGCCCCTTGGACTGCTCATAACCCATCTGCAGTTCCACAACTTGATCCGTTTTAGACAGAGCATTTTAAACGACTGTGATGTTTATTCCGACGGTAACCAGGGATGCGGTGTTCATTTAGCTGATAGTAACAGCTTTGGACCGAACTTCAATTACCACGGCGGTGGCTGGTGAGATTCATCACATTATTTAACAGCCGTTGATCGGGGCCGCTAATCCGATCAGGTATGCGGTGGATCGGAGCTCCACTTACATCGCGATATACTTTTGGGAACGCGGAAGCACCTCCGTTCCTTCCGAAGTAGAGTATCCGGTGGACAAAGTTGATACCAGCACCTGGGTAATTGATTCAAGCGATGTTTGAAGGGAAATCGCTGATGCCCCGATCAGGGAACCCCTGCGGCTTACTTCCCCAACACGGATTGTGATTTCCCGTCTCATTTTGGACCCATGAATTTCATCATCAATCTGGATTTTTGTACGTGGCTTCATGTTTTCGTGGGTGATGCTTTACTTAATCTTATTTTTGCAGGCGGAGATTGGGCCGGCTCGGTTTACTCGTCATCTGGATGCCCCTCGAACTGTGTTGGTGAGCTCTAATAATGTCGACCTCTCGTTTGATTTCGAAACTCATATGATGGGCCGGTCAGACTTTGTGAACAACAACCCATCCGCGTTCTCGAATGCCTACTTTAACTTCAATGCCCTCAATATCTATCAGTGATTATTGTTGGATCCTTGACATTTCTTTCTTTCTTTTTTGTTCGTCGTGTATACCTAGTTCTTTCAAAAGCGAGGTGATTGGCAAGCACTTTTTTGTTTTTTTCTATTAAAAAAAAAAGCAAAAAAGCAAAAAAAAACAGATCATGATGAGGTCGATCTTTGGACACCTTGCACATGGACTACGGACACTTTTTTATTCCACCGTGGACGCTCATTTGTTTCTTTTCTTTCTGTCTGGTAGTTCGGACTAGGATCTGTATACTAGACCAGTAATAGCGGACCGCTCCCTCCGCAAGCTCTCGTGCGACAACTGAGGGGTGTTGGTGAGAGGTGATCTATGCCTCCAACTGTACTACCTATCGATTCCGCACATGATTCTTGCTGTCCTGCGATGGGTCCATATTTCAATATTCAAAAACGACGTACCCTTGAACGCGCGTCAATAATTGGTTATCGTTGTCTTGGGTCCGTAGTACGCTTGTTAATCGTGTCATCCCGGGCCAATTATACATTGCCAGTGGTGCTGGCAGTTGTCTCTCGAACTACCACTGTCTTGTGAGTCTACTATTGACGCGTTCGCTGCCATGTATGTACGCTGGCCGTACGACGTCGTTAAATCTCGTTATGCCGACTCGGATAGCATGACATGGACTCGATTGATAATCTTTCCTCAGGATCTCGCTTTTTGGCCCAGAATCGATTCATTATTGACAGAGAGGGCCTCCCTCGATACGATCTCGCAAAAACGCGCCCAGAATTTAATTTATCTAAACTTGCCGGTAGCAAGTTGTTGATTGCCTATCTCTCGATCAATCGTTGCGAGATCGGAGCGTTGGAACGTACGCGGAGTAAGGACGTTAATGATTGCTTGCCCTCGAACCATCCATTTGTGGGCATCACTCGCACCGATGTCCTTGTCGATGATATCAGACTTGCTATAGGGCCCAAGTATTCGCCTCGTCCCCGCTTGTCACCCCACGTCACAAAAAAAAAGAAACAGATGAGAGAGATTGCAACGATGAAACGGTGCCATGCAGGTAGATACGGGGAGGGAGTAACTCAACAACAATGAACATACAACAAACATTGATATATAAAAAACAAGCAAAGAAAGGGGGGCTAAACAAGGATGTCGTGATCGTGCATATGTCTTACAGTTCTCTTCCATTGAAACAGGGTTTTCGAGCAAAAAGAAAGAAAAGGACGACAACAAAAACGGGGCGCCAGCGCCACGTCTTCAAAAGGTGCGCAAGGAGCAGCGGTGGACAGCCGAACAAGGGCAGAAAGGGGGGAAAGAAAAAGAAGAGTCTGCTCACGTTTCAGATCTCAGATCTCGAGGAGAATCAGCCATCCTCCTCCTGTCCATCCAACCGTGCCGGTTCCAAGTAGCTTTCCGGAACGAGGGCGTGTACACCCGTGTCCTTGAGCCCGTCCCTGACCACGACCGCCCAGCCGACCCCGCCGCCTCTCCCAACGACCCGTACGAGTTGGTCTTCGTCCAGTTTCATCTCTGCCGTGCCCTCGGGCTCGAAAGCGTACAGGGCACGATACAGCCCTGGGAACAGCGGCGGTTCGCCCTCGTCTTCTCCATCCAAGATTGCCTCGCCTTCCTCGTCAATCTCCATATCTTCATACTCTTCCTCGCCGCCAAAATTGCGATCCAAGTCACCACGACTCGGGAAGACAGCGCCTGATGGCGTAGTGTCTATACCGCTCGCGAGCCCGCTCATTCTTCCGTACGCCCAGGCACGGCCAAATCCCCACTTAAACCCGCCCCATCCGTTGGTTCCATCGTCGACATCTTCCCACATGCTCTGAACCACGTCGACGTTCATCCTCTCCTCTCCTTCCTCGTCATCATTCTCGTCGTCGTTGTCGTCATTGTCGCCCTCGCTCAAAGAAGTGGGTGTCGATTGAGTAGACGGTGCGAGACGGCGAGCGAGGACTACGGGTCGATTCGCACGTGGAGCGTGTGGACCCTGGCCTGAGAACCGCGGATCAGTCGGTGCGAAACCGTAGTCTCGTATCTGTATCGGTGGCTTTGGCGATGCTGTTGCCGTTGCTGCTGGCTGCGTGGGCGTCGGTTCGGTTGGAGGGGGGTCGAGGTCGGAAGTGGAGAGGGGATTTGGTCGTCGGTCGTGGGAGAGGCTGGTGGGCGTTGGGGTCGTTGGTGACGTGGGCTGAACGGTCCCTGAAGCGGTACCAGAGACGGGTCGTGAGTGCTGTGCGCCCGAGACAGGACGAGAGGATAGGGTGGTGCTCATGCCGGATGCAGGCCGGGAGGTGCGCGAGAGACCGGAGGCTCGACGTGAGACAGCAGGGGAAGGGGGTGCGGGACGTGAGGAGGTGAGGGACGTGACGGATTGGTTACTGAGCCTGTGATGGGTGTGAGAAGATGTAGGTAGAGAGAGTTGGGGATCGGAGGGCGGGTGTGGCGGATCGCATGGGGGGTGGGGTGAATCCTGGAATTGGAGCACGCGCCAGATGGTGCGGTGTATGTTCAGTAATGAGACGAGAAAGCCAAGTGCGAACGAGCGAAGGAAGCTCTGAGGAGCAGAGACACGTGTGTCAATGTGACTTACCACGACGCCGTTGGTGACGGTGGCATTGGAATTGGATGAAGCTGAGTCGGAGTCCCTTTTCGACATTTTTCTGGGACGGGGTAGAGCGAATTCGTGTGGGCCTGGTACAGGAGGGGGTATGAAGGCAGATCCGGGGGAGGGAAACGGCTGTGAGGGGTCGGACGAGCTCGTCGAGAAAACCATTGCACATCCCGGGTCGAGAATTTATTTTATTTTTATTCGACTGCCATTTCGCTCAGGTTGGTTGCCAGAGTGACCAGCAAACTAAATTTAATCAATTCAATCTCCTATTTGCCCTTGTTTGTTACGCCCGCCATGCCGTCATGTGTCCCGCCTCGCTCAGTGACGCCCGGCGATCCAGCGATGCCGCCCGTTTCAGCTCCGACGATATCGTGGTCCGTCTCACCCCCTCCCATCCCCTCGGCCCCGGCGTCGGCGACGCAGCACTCTTCCTCCGGATCCGGACCTTCACCGGCACACCGTTCATCGCATTCTCGCACGCCTGCACCTCGACCGACGCATAGAACACGTCGTGCCGCATCGTGGGTTGCTCGCTCGCTCGTGTACGTCGACGTCGTGAGTGCTCGATAAGCATCCGTTGCACTTGCTCGCGAAGCGCGTCGTGAGTGCCCTCGGCTCTGAATCCCCCGCTGAGCCGTCCGAGTCCGTCGAATCGTCCTCCGTCGCCCTTTTCCACGCCATCGAGTCCGAGTCCGATCGGGTGGGCATAGCTAGCTGTCGAAGCGCTCAGAACGACACTGTCCGTCGATGCAGATATGTCGGGCGTGTTGTGTGGGACGGGGAGGAACTCGGCAGAGTGGTCTGGATGCGCAGAGTAAGGAGGCGGTGGCTGGAACGCGTATGTGTCGACGAGGGGGGCGAATGGGATAGGTGCGGCGTGGCGGTTTCGTGTCTTTGGTTTGTTGGCAACTGAAACTGGAAGACGCGATTTGGCGAACATTAACAATTTGTTACCAAGCGTGTGTCCGACGGGCGCGACGATGCCCGACGATCGTTTCTGGGGGCTGATGCAGGTGCTCATGATGATTGCCAAGGGACCACTGTACTAGCAGCACCAGACGGATGGACGGTTTGCTTTATACCCTTGGCATCGGGGGCTGACGCGGACGAGGCTGACGAGGTACAAAGAGTTTATTATCGACTTACATAATACGTCAAAATACGGTGATACTATGGCGGGTGGCAGCTTCAGACAATACCGCGTGCCTTTGATCCTGCTCGATTTTCGCGAAGCTCTTCAAGTTTCGCAACTACGTCCCCGCCAGGCTAGACGACGATCCCTGAAAGAACTGAAAGAACGGACTGTGTGCACCTAGGTACGACGACCATTGCGGCGCTTACACCGAACCCGCCGTCAACGATGGCCACGGGACCATCTGAACTCGCGCTGCATCGTATACTGCAGGTACTCGAGTCCATGTCAACACCAATCATACTTGTCATCAAATCAAGACTCCTGTCGCCCAAAAAAATGGCGTAGCTATATAAAAACGCTTTACGATGATCAGTGTCATCGAGGGAAAAAAGGGACGTCTAACCGGAGAAGCCCTACCTCGCCACGATCGCGAGTATGGCCACGATTTGGAATCGAATCTTGGGCTTCAACGTCGAGAAGGGAGGATGGCAAAGTAGATGGCGGAGAGGTATGAGGTGCAATTAGCAGAACGAGTGCAAATGTGTCCCGAACATGTATTGAGGGCATTTTGAGCAGTTTAGAAGAATAGAAGCATGAATTGACCTTTGACGTTGGTGTGATATGTGCACGTCCACCGTTAAGCCCAGGCTTTTGTGCATAGTAATTTCCGAACGGTTGACGAGCTGCACAAGGTATTGCTAACGGGGCACGCAGTGATCATCAGAAGTAGCAGGAGAAGATATCGGTTCCGCGCAGGTGATGCATAGCCGGGAATCTAAGTTGCATTGGGTCACGCTGAAAGGTTGACTAAAATAACACTCACATTGGGCAACCTTGTACAGGCCGGATCAGCAGCTTCCTCGCGAATAGGGGGTAATGTGGATGCAGAAGTGGACGTGTCAACATCCCATTCCCAAGAGGACGGGTCTACTTGCGTCTATGGTCGGTGCTGAGAGATTTGAGGAGACGAGACAAATGGAATGGAGGAAAGAGTGACCTTTTGCACCGACGGGGCATACGCGGGTCCATCGTCGACAGTGAGAGGAAATCTGAATTGGGTTGGACAACTTGTCATCACAAACGGGAGACCAAAGCTTTGACTAGGATGAAGTTGGCGTCGGCCGATCGTCGGGTATGGCCAGACCGTCAATTTGGAGGAGAACAGAGTGCAGAGATGTCATTCTAGGAAATCCGGTTTCTACAAGCGCGAATATGGTGGTTGATCCTGCGGGGGTGGCTACATGTCTGGCATGTCTGGGAGAAATGCGTAGAGATAGACTGACTCATCGGGAGTGACATCGCTCTAATAACCTGCTCGCAAACGGGGCAAGGAAGGCACGATATATATGCCGAACACGGCGATTGAGTGTCATGCCAGCTTCGTGGAGCGAGACATATCTTGATCTTGTACAGTGCTTTGGCGTAGAAACGACTGTTCGTTGAAAACTCAGCCAGCAAAAGCGCCGAAAACACGAGGCGATTATGAGCGTGGGCACTGATCTATATCGCAGATTGAAGGACAACGCGCGAAAAAGGACACAACCTGTTCGTTGATTTATCGCCACGACTTTGCTACATTGAACCGCTGAGGACGCCGTCGTTGACGATGACCGGTGTGTACTTGGTAAGATGGTGTTGCCTGTATGCTGAGCATTAGGCTAGATCATCCCCAGCCGATCGAAATCGACATCGGTAGTGGGTTGTTTGCAGTGGCATTCTCAACGAAAGGCGAGTATCTGGTGAGCGGCCATGTCAACGATGCTCGAGTGTGGCGAGTGGAGGACGGGAAACAAATGGCAACACTGCGCACAGGAGACAGCTCAGGCTGTTGGTGTCTCGCTGTGTCGAATGATGGCAAGTGGATCGCAGCGGGGACATGGTCACATAAGAACGCCCTCTCCGTCTGGGACGCAAAAACATACAAGCAAGTCTTCAAGCACGATATCCGCTACATCTCCGCAGTCGATTTCTCGCCCGACTCAACGAGACTCGTCTCAGCGTCGTTCAAGGGCGAAGTCACTGTTTGGGATGTCGCATCCAACAAACAAGTGCAAACACTTGGCCACAAGGACGTGGGTGCAGCGAAATACTCGCCGACAGGGGATCGCATCGCGACAGCCACAGACGAATCATCTGTTCACGTCTGGGACAGCAACGATGGTCGCTTGCTCGTCGACATCGATGTAACAGTAACCCCCTACTTCAACGCTGGTCTCCTCTGGCTCAACAACCACCTCCTAGTCGTATCCAACAATACAATCAAGCAATTCGATGCAGCCACCGGATCAGCAGTCGCAGAATGGCCTGTCCTCGGTAGCGACTCGTGCATTGTCCTGCCAAAGCATGGGAAATTCATTGCTCACTCTACGAAGAATACTATCACCCTTTGGGACACGTCGACACATGCCCAGCTCAGTCTTATTCAACATCCTCAAGACATACAGACCATCGCATTCTCTCCCGACGACCAATCTCTCGCATTTGGTGGAACGGACGGGAAAATAAGCATCATACGTGTATCTCACATCATCGTAAGTCTCGTCCATTGGATTGGAGCGTATCTGGACAACTTTCTCGTTCGTTCTGCATAGAATTCAATCCCATCGTCTCCTCTACACCCCACACCCCGTGAGCCCGTCATCGAGGTCGACGACTCTGTGACGGCCTTATCGATTCCGTCGTCTCTACACCCGACTCTCCAGGAACCTGACATTCAGATCGACGACTCTGTGACAGCGTCATCGATCCCGTCGTCTCCACTACACCCGACTCTCCAGGAACCTGACATTCAGATCGACGACGCTGTGTTGGACTCGTGGAAGCACAATCAACTCGAAAATGCAGAGACCCTCTTGACTGCAGCGATCGCCGAGTCTCAGAATCCGGCTCATCCCGTATTCGCTAGTCGAGCTCTCGTGCGGACTCGTCTAGGAAAGTGGGATGCAGCCCTCCTCGATGCCGAAAGGGTGCTTACCACTTTACTCTCACAAACACTGACATGGCTGACGCCCATTTATGCAAGGCCCTTGATATTCAGCCGTCCATCATCGCCTTTCTTGCAAAAAGTGTAGTCCATGTCGGCAAAGGGGAAAAGGACAAGGCCTATCGGGCCTGCGACATTGCGTTCGAGCACTTCCATTCATCTCATGTTACCTTTCTCCTTCTTATCAAGGTCTGTATCTTCAACGGTCGGTTGCCATTCAACCGCTCATATTTCTTAGGCTATTGTCGTATTCATGGCCGGAGAACATCCCGATGCGATATCACGCGTAGACGACCTCATTGCCACCGTCTCCTTCAACTCTATATGCTACGTGGTTCAGGCACGTGCACAACACGTTACCACGCGGCGAACATTGCAACTGACAGTTCCGGAAGGCTTACATGTATCTTCTCCTTGGAAACTCGCAGATGGAATCCAGTGACTATGAGGCTGCGGTCCAGTCGTTCGAGTGTGCTCGAGCCCAAATACGAGACCACGTTGGGCGGCCCCTCTTTGTGATATCACTGGTATGTTTTTGGATGTATTTCGACGTATCAAAAATAATTCACCGGCCCTGACAGATAACCGGATGGAAATTTGATAATCTCGGCATCACGATTCGACAGCGTCTTTGTGAAGCCTTGTTCGCTCTGGGTCGCACAGACGAAGCAGGCGAATCTCTTTTCGACATGATTAACACCTTGGACAAAAGGGTGTATGCGAGTCGACCCATCACCAAATGGATTTCTGGTAAGTTTGATGCTCTATTCTTTTGCTCGCATTCAAAGTTTCTCTACAGACTTTACCCAACGATTTCTCTCAACGACCCAATATGGTAACCAGCAGACGATTCACGATCCAGAGATCCCCACTCCGCTCTTCAGAGAGTGGGCAAAAGCGACATTGGTGAGTGGCGAGTGGAAGGATACATTAGTTGCTGCCACCGGTGTGAGTATCTCCCTGTGCCCTAGTGTTCTTCATGAGATCGGCGCCCTGTTTATGTCCAGCTCAAGGTCCCCAGAGTCATGATTTATCGTGTCGTGTGTGAACGTCTCGAAATGATCGACCGCGTGACGGATGCCGTCGAGTGTTTCCTCGAAATGATGAGTGAATTGGGAGGAGAGATCTACATGAGCGAGCCCTTGACTGAGTGGGTTTGTGGTGAGTTTATCTTCTACCTTTTTATTTGCTATGCATCAACGTTTTTCGGTCAGATTTCACACAACGACGTCTCTCCGCCCACGATGGAGCAGCCTCGAACAAGTTGACAGTCCATACGACCCCCACACCAATCTTCATGGAGTGGGTAAAAGCCAGACTAAGTCGCGATTCGTGGAAAGATGCATTGCTTTCTGCAGTTGATGTGAGTCTCTTTTTTTTTGCTTACGTCACCGTTATGTGATTGACGTTGTTGGCTTGGAGTTCACATTTCCGAGGGCCGAAATCTATCGGGCCATATGTGAACGTCTCGAAATGATCGACCGCATAGCGGATGCGGTGGAGTGTTTCTTTGAGATGATGAGTGAATTGGGAGAGGAGACGAAAGAGTATGATGAGTATAGGGCTTGGGTTCTTGGTGAGTGGCCGCACGTCCTGCACATTGTTCTCTCTGCAACACTTTCTATCAGACTTCAAACAGCGTTCCTCTGAGAAGCTGGACCATCTCGGAGATATAGCAGTCGGTGCCCAGCGATATGACGAGGCTGTCGCCCACTATTCTACCGCGTTGTCTCTGACTCTCTCCTCCCCGCAAGCGATCTTCATCAAGCGAAGCAAAGCACGGTTAGCATCTGGATCGTGGACAGAGGCGCTAGATGACGCAAATGAAGTACTTGATTTTTGCCTGATGCACGTCGATCTTGTTGATGTACCATCATCAGGTGATTGGGCTCGATCCATCGTCTCCATGGGGCTACGAGATAAGACATGCAGCCCTGCATAAGGGTGGAAACTACGACGATGCGATTGATGCATTCGAAATGATGCTCACGAAGATGGCAGAGTCACGTGACCCGGACGTTCAGCGTCAGTAGTATTTCCCTTGCCCTGACAAAGATGACGTGTTGACATTATTTTGGCAGGGTTCGGTGACAAGTACATAAACCCATCGAGCACACGAGCGACGATTCGCAAAATTGTTGATCGGACTCTACGTCATTCGCCGCGCGTGCTCATCGATACCACTACCGGTCGCCTCCACGATAGAGCCGAGCAGGCTTCTGCATTTGAATCCTTGCCAGTCTTCAATGAGCTTGTATCGTCAATGACAACACGCATCGACTACGTCTGGATCAAGCGTCAAGTGCGAGAGTATTTCCGATATGTCGTGCTGTCGCACAAATGGGAAGACAACGAACCGCTGTACCACAAGGTGGTGCATATAGCGGTATATGACCTGGAGCAGTCTCTGACCCACGACAAGCTACAAACGTTCTGCGGGATCGTTCGGGATGCCGGATTCAATTGGGCATGGAGCGATACATGCTGTATTGATAAGTCGGATCACTTCATTCTCCAAGAAGCCCTGGTGGCCATGTTCAAGTGGTACCAGGGTGCTGCCATGATGATCGTCTTCCTCCGTGGCGTTCGCTCTTCATCGCCACGCGGTTCTCTCGCAGGGAGTATCTGGAATACTCGTGCCTGGACGCTTCAGGAATACATTGCTGCCAAGGTCATCCACTTCTACACGGAGGATTGGACTCTTTATCGAGATCTTGAGATGCCAAACCACAAAGAATCTCCGGAAATTATCTCGGAGATGGAGCAAGCCACCGGGGTTTCTGCGGGACAGTTGATTGCGCTTTGTCCAGGCTTAGGCTGCATTCGTGAAAAATTGTGTCTCGCTTCGACCCGGAGGACGACACGGGTGGAAGATGCTGCCTACTCATTGCTCGGCATCTTCTCGGCCATTGGTATACCCGCAATATATGGCGAAGGGGAGGCTTCTCTAGGACGCCTCTTGGCAAATGTGCTCACGAGATCTGGAGATGTGAGCATCCTTGCGTGGGCTGGGGAGTCTGGCCCCTTCAACAGTTGCTTGCCCGCTCGCATCACCGTATACAACGGACCAGCCACGTCACATCTCCCTGCACCTTCTGAGATGGGGCGCACTATCACCCGGTCGCATACTCCTTCATTTGACCTCGACGTTGCCTTGAGGCTATATGACCGTCTCAACGAGCTTCTCACACCTCGGTTCGCAGAGAGTCGGATGACACTCCCATGCATTGCCTTCAAACTCCCGGCTTTTTCGGTACATCGAACCAGTTCAGGTCGCGTTTATCGCACAGATTCCACCGCGTTTGGGATTGTGGAAGTCAGGACGAGACATGACCTATCTCGGATGAGGTCTCTATATCTCATTCAGCCTTGGTTGGATACGCTCCTGGAGCACGAAGATACCCGCGGTGGAGCATTTGTAGAGGATGGTGTTGTGCTACAACCCTCGGGAAAGTTGGACGAGGAAGAGATACCTCATGGAGAAGTAGACTACGAAGAAATCGATGACGATTCGTCCCCGCCTCCCAGATCCCTGCCACTTCCTTCTCCCGTTGAAATAGAACCGGTGGACAGAGAGACGGGAGCACGACGGCTCGCTGCCCGTCTCAGACAACCATTTGGTGCGCTCTTACTCCAGCAGGCACAGACGGGTCGACGTGCGATGGAGTATAGGCGGGTTGCGGCGGATTGCTTGATTACGGTACGATTTCAGGACGACGTCTCGCTGGCCGATATTCTGGACAATGTGCGCATGCTTGATGTGTTGTAGCCTTGGTATTGTAGCACCCAAGCGTTCCATGGAAGTGACAGAAATATTCATTGGCCGTCTGAGATCGTCGACGTCTGAACATCTTGTTACGATGATCCATCGATAACGCATCGCGCCTTTCTTCGTTCTCGACGTCCACGCTTACAAGTTCATCTGGCTCGAATGACAGCCCCAGAGAGAGTTATGGGCTAGTACACGGACTTATCGCTACCGTAGCTAACAACTGTCCGTTTATCAGAACGCATCGCCGCTTTAATGGTGAATAGCAAGTACTTGGATAAATGAATGGTGAAACAGACGCTCGATATCTTGCATTCCTGCCAGTGCCGGACCCGGACACCCCAGGCAGTCCTACACCAGCCAACACTTTTCGCCTTCAAAAGCGAATTGGCATTCGTCTCAGCCAAGGGACACGGACCATATGACACTGATGATCTGACTTTGTATGGTGAGTCGTAGGAAATCGATGTCAAATTGCCAAATAGCAGCGATGGTGAAAGCGGCGTCAAAGACTGAAGTTGCCTGATGAAATACGAACGTTTGTCCTGCAATGTGCAAACTTTGGATATACCTCCTATGATCTTCTCCGTGGCCATACTTGGTTCGGGAATCTTGCTGATCGGTCCTTTTCGAATCTTTGCATCATTTCATATGGAAACTGAAGCGTGGACTTTTCGGCCTGCAGGGAGTCATACATATTCTCCCATGAACCCGTCTTGGACACGGAGTGATTCAGGGCGAGACCATCTCTTTAGGGATTAACCATACTGTACGCGTCTCAATCCACAGGAATTGTTGTCGCAACTGTGAAGATTGGCGAGACAACGTTCCTACCTCGACGTCGTGGCTCGCACGGAGTACAAGCAAGAAAACCATACGAGCGTACGGGGTTTGAATGACTCGTGTGACGATCACCTGGAACTTCCTAGTAAGCCATTGAAACAACACGTGGGAGAGGATACATACATCAAACCACAGTTCATGCCGATCGACGTGCGCATGATCAAGCAAGGAAAGATTCAAGACACGAACAATTCATCCGATGTGATTCATCGGGCTGAGAACTCCATTCAGGATTAAATCACGGCAACTACTTGATGCTAAAAATTAACATCTAACCCAACTAGCAAGCTCGCTGCAGGCTCACCAGGATAATATTCGTTCCATCACGATTTCAATGGTCACATGTGAGAGGCTGCCAAGCGAATGGCGTGGATGACTGAAAAAATGACATGCGTTTACGACAAAAGGTATGACTGATCGCAGCCGTCCTCCTGACGCTTATAGACTACGTTTCAGGTCAACTCCGAACTGTAATGGGGCCGTAATGGAACGCTGGAACAGTAGTGTACAAGTAACGAAAGCAGAAGGCCCACGTGAGAAACTAGAATGCGTGATGGGGCGTCTATCCCTCCGGCGTGCACCGGGAGGACTCGAGTGAGGTTTTTCAGAGCCCCCTCCGACTCTTGCCTCGCTCAAAACGATTGGCCCAACATTACACCTTGGTTCCGAGTGGAAGCAATTATCCTGGTTCTTTCGGGAACAATAAATCGTCCTGTTGCGTGACATGACGTGGATCATACATACCTTATTTCGTCGCCAATTGTCACATCGAGCGAAGAATGGACGATATGTTATGCATGATATCGATAAAACTACTTACTTCTCATGCAGTAATACCTTTGAATCGGCCATCACTCTTCATATCTAGACAACCCATATTATCAACGACCCAAAAACGCAAAGGATGAAAGAGAATGCGCACACACCTAATTCTGTTTCTGCACTCTCCATGTCCCTCTCAGTGAGCAACCGCCCGTCCCAAATTTTACCCATCGACACTCCCTTTCTCCGAAGGCCAAGTAGTACCTTGACAAACGGCAACGACATGTATTGGAACGTACGCTGAACTTGTTCAGAGAGGGAACCACGACGGTGTTCAGGTGTGATGAACCCATCGCATTCGACGACCATTCCCTCTTCGTCTTGTAGGTCTGGGGCAAACGGAGGATGTATGACGCGCGATCACTCAGAAAGAGCTGACCTGCAAATTCATCGAGTTGACTCATGAGTGCTTGCGGTGGAGTTCTGTCTGACAACTGTTTTACTGGATACCGACCACTGAGCGGGTCATGTCGGCGTGATTCAAACTCCCCAATTCGCAATGACCGTGATATGGGCGCGTCCGGTCTGTGCTGCTCGTGACTGACGCGTTCACCTCCGTACTTATACATTGAATCTCCGATCGAATTCAAGCTATATAAGGGCCCCGGGTTTCAGCTTGGCTAAAATGCCCGCCCCATCTAAAGAATTTCTTGATCCTTCTGAAGCCCTCGCTCACCTTCAGACCTACCCCAGACCAGATGGGCTATCCGTCCAGGAGCTCATGGACTCCCAGGTCCAGGGTGGCCTCACCTACAATGATTTCTTAATGCTCCCAGGGAAGATTGACTTTCCCGCGTCAGATGTCATCACAGAGACTAAAATCACCCGCAACGTCGTCTTGAAGACACCGTTTATGAGTAGCCCGATGGATACCGTCACCGAAGCAGAGATGGCCATCAGTCTCGCCCTCTTGGGTGGTATCGGTGTCATTCATCATAACCAGTCCGCTGCCTCACAGGCAGCTATGGTCCGCGCTGTGAAAAGGCATGAAAATGGCTTCATCACCGATCCCGTCGTGCTCTCTCCTAACCATATCGTTGCTGACGTGTTGGATGTCAAGGCGCGTCTTGGTTTCTGTGGGATTCCTATCACAGGTACGTTTGATTTCTGTTCGCGTGGGTACCGATATGTGATGTATACACTATTCATATAATCTTCGTTCTTCCGAGTAACGGATTCGGTCTGTGACCTGCGGAATCTTTGATGTTTTCTGATATTAGTCATGTTTTCCTGGTCACGCCCTGACATTCGCTTCTCTTCCATTCAGACACTGGATCCATCGGAGGAAAGCTCGTCGGTATCATTACTTCCCGTGACGTCCAGTTCGAGTCCCCATCCACGCCTCTTCACGAAGTCATGACCACCACCCTTGTCACCGCACCCCAGGGCGTCACTCTCAACGAAGCTAACATCATCCTCCGTTCTTCTAAAAAGGGAAAGCTCCCCATCGTGGACGACCAAGGACGGCTCACCTCGCTCCTCGCCCGTTCCGACTTATTGAAGAATCAAAACTATCCACTCGCAAGTAAGAACCCAGTGAGCAAGCAGCTCTATGCTGCTGCTGCGGTCGGCACCCGTCCCAAAGACAGGGATCGTCTTCGATTGCTCGTCGAGGCGGGTCTCGACATTGTCGTGCTCGATTCGTCGCAGGGCAATTCGATCTATCAATTTGACATGATCCATTGGATCAAGCAGACTTTCCCGAAACTCGAGGTCATTGCGGGCAACGTCGTCACGCGCGAGCAAGCTGCCAGCCTGATCGCTGCCGGCGCAGACGGTCTCCGCGTCGGTATGGGCAGTGGGTCGATTTGTATCACGCAGGAGGTCATGGCTGTTGGACGGCCCCAAGCGACGGCCGTGTATGCTGTGGCCGAGTTTGCGAACAAGTTTGGCGTGCCTGTCATCGCGGACGGTGGAATTGGGAACGTTGGGCACATCGTCAAGGCGTTGGCGTTGGGAGCGAGCGCGGTCATGATGGGAGGCCTGTTGGCGGGTACGACCGAGGCCCCTGGCGAGTACTTCTACCACGACGGGAAACGTGTCAAGGCGTATCGTGGTATGGGTAGTTTGGAGGCGATGGACGCAGGTAAAGCCAGCGCTTTTGCCAAAGCTAACGGGGGTCCCGGATCGACGAAGCACGCCCCGCAGCCCACGAGCGCACCACATGAAAATGCAGCCACGACGCGGTATTTCTCCGAGTCGTCGGCGGTCAAGGTGGCGCAGGGTGTATCGGGAGACGTGCAGGACAAGGGAAGTGCCAAGGCGTTCGTGCCGTATCTATACGTGGGGGTACAGCACAGTTTGCAGGACATCGGGGTACGGAACGTGGATGAGTTGAAGGAGGGCGTCATGACGGGACGGGTGCGCTTCGAGTTGAGGACGGCGAGTGCGCAGGTCGAGGGAGGCGTGCACGGGTTGAATTCGTGCGTCCTTTTTTTTCTTTGCTACAGTTGGCCATATACATACTGATGTGATGATGATAGGTACACAAAGAGGTTGTATACTTGAGCGCGCTTGGTCATATACCATTGCTATTTTTTCAGTGTATGGGTTTGGCACCTATATGCTAATGATTCTGATTGTTACCTTGTCCTGGTTGTACGTGGGAGATTTCATGTCGAACAGAGTGACGACGAGCGTGTAGGATTTGATGGTCTCGCTGTGAAAGACGAGCAGGTTGTACTTGTCCTCCTTGGCGAGACCGTTGACAATTGTAATGCCTCGACACTAGTCTTCCATAGGACTGTTGCCTCACTCTTAAGGTGAGCACAATGGTGAAAATGTACGTTCGAGTCGCCAAGTCACTGACGATCACGATTGTGTTTACCTGTCCACCCCGTGATGAGATCTTTACCGACTCGAAGAACGCCTGGTTTGGTGGTGATCCCGGTCAGCAATACAAGTTGGTGATTATCATGCCACCATGGGTCGTGTTCGGTCGCCATTGTTGGCAATCACGTTGATCATTTGCCGTTAAGTTGTATTTTGATATTCTTCAACAATTGGATGAAGTTGTGATCGAGGACCACTGTCACAAGAGGAGGAATCCGACTCGCATTCCAAGATTTTTTGAACAAAAAGGCTGACCAAGGAGATGTCTATGCCGATGGATCGAGAATCCAGTTGCGGGAGTTCTTTTGTGCAATGGCTGAATGTTTGCCAGTTGGCACGCGCACGTAAGTAGCCATTGAAGAGGGTCGGTCTGCAAGTGTGTGTCTCCGTCCTCAAGTTGGGTGAATTATGGGAGGGTGCAAGCGAGGTCAGACAAACAAGTACAGAGAGCCAGATGAGGTGTTCACGTGTCACGTGACCGTATCTTCCTCGAGACGCGCATGTCTTCACTTGCACTTTTACCACTCACACGATCTCATGCGCGTACTCTCACCCGCGTCCGACGCGCCAACACTGGCCCCACTTCGACACGACACAAAAGAAGCAGATCCGATCAACAATGAAGAAGCAAAGATGACGAACGCCAGAGCGTCCGGCATTGCTGTGACTTCTACCATTCCAACTGTGGTACTCGACACGGATGCTGTGAGCGATAACATGGCCGCCAGACTCTGCACCAGTTTCCTAGGACACGTCTTATTTCTCAAGAACCAGGTGCCATTGTCAGTTCCATCTATTGTTCTCCTTCGGTCTCTCAGTGGTAACCTTTTCTCGACAGCCCTGTTGTCCAGTTGGCCAGAATGCCGACGAGTAATGTAAGTACACTTTGTTCGTATTGCCCAGGTGGACTCGTGTGGATCCAAGCTTGCTCTAGAATACGTCGCGTGCTGCCAAGAAACGCCACGAGTTGCTAAACTCGTTCGACACCCTTGCTTCGCATCTGTACACGACGTTTATCGCGCTCTCGACTGCGTTGGCCCTTCGAGGTACGCCTGAGAAAGTGCAGGTGGGGACGGAAGCGACGCTACTGCAGCATCAGAAACATGGGCTGACCAGAGCCTTTTTCGCCGTTGCGCTGGGCCCGACTGTTGGGACTGCCAAATCACGCGTCATTGTGGGCATCGACGGACTGGAAACCAAGGTGTGGGGATTGCGCGAAGACGACAACCATAGAGTCACGCGAACACGCGATGTGTCAGAAGAAGACGGTGATGACGATCCGTCTGAGAGCGCAAGCGACGCCGATGACGAAGACGAGGACGGGGAAAGCGGAGATGGAGAAAGCCAAGGAAGTAGCGAGGAAGAAGAAGCGGATGCCTCTGGATCCGATGTTGACGCGTCGCCACCGCCATCCAGAAGTCCATCTCCGGCGCCATCGTCTGACTCTGACTCTTCTCCTTCAACATCACAACGGGCCGAGGATCAGGAAACTATACGAGCTGCAGAGCGCTTGCTATCGCGTACGCTCGCGAGTGCATGTGCAGAGGACGATGGACAAGGGTTAGCTGCCGAGCTGGGTACGCCAAAGCCAGACCAGCGTCATCATGGGTTCTCTCTCACTGTCCGCTAGCTCCGACGCAAATACATGTTCTACTCAGGGCGCCGCGGCGTTTTGATCACCCTTCCTGGATACCACGCCAGAACCTGTGTACTTCTTTGGACGGCTACCTTGCAGATTTCCTGGCAGAGTCAGGGCAGGCGCCCATTTCTTGCGATACCGCCGCCAAAAAACGAACCAAGCAAAGCAAAGTACAGGGAGTGTGGATCAAATCCCGTGGAGATGTCGCACATACACAGGTTTCTGAACAAGACTTGGCTGAAGAGGACGAGATGATATGGTGGAGTTGGGATGGAAAATTGGTTGGGTTTACAGATTGGTGATACGTTGGTGTCTCGTTGGGAATAGCACGGTGATCAGACGATTGGTCACTGCACGGATGGTTGTTCAGTCTGACGGTTAACCGGAACCAATCACTATGTAACTAGGTGGTGGCAAACAGGCATGATTTTTGGACTATACTCGTACTTAGCATGTGGAAGTATATTGAAGATGCAGCCGGGCAGTATGCCGTCCAAGTGGACTTTGAATATACGTCGCCGATCAAAAAAGGCTTGCGCGGCACGAGCGGAGCCGACCTCCGAAACACAATGCAAGGCTTAGATCCTTCTTCCTCAACGGCCAGGTAAATATAAACGACCGATGCTCACACATGCAACTGCCTGGAAACGACAATCCCACACGCCTCGATGTCACCTCTCTCCTTCCACACCTTTCCATCTATCTCTTTCATCTGTCATCCACGAACAATTGCCGCTCCGTTCGAGGCTAGAATATTGCGCTTCTCGGACACCTGGCTATCTACATCCGGCTAGTGCTACTATAGACACCGCTCCCGTTGACTGTTGCGCTTTCGCGTTCTCGTCTTAGTTGTCTTTCCATGAGCATTTACTCTGGCAATGCTTTCCCAGGAATACATTGTCCACCTCGAGAGGCCTCCTCAAATCGTCATGTCCACGTTTGCCCCGCTCACCTCGCGACATTGATTTTGCCTGGCAATTTGGCGAGTGTATCTGTAGGTCACTTGGGAGTTTGAATTCCGTTCGCGATATCATGTTCTCACATTGGCCTGACAGTCTGAGAACAAGTGGCTATTGGAAGATAGCACGCACATCGTCCCCATCAAACCTACCGATCAAACCATTGATACAGTGGTCGATGCTGCTCAGATGCCAAAGCTCCTCCAACACTATTCCCCCATAATACGACTTCCTCCCGAAATATTAGCTTGCATCTTTAGGTTATATGTGGCCTGCTCGAGAGGGTATCCAAAACCGGATGGCGTGCTTTCGCATGGACCGTTTTGCCTCGTTCAAGTCTGCACCCTTTGGAGAACTGTTGCGGAATCAGACCCTCGGCTTTGGACGTCCATTCACTTTTATTTTCCAGAATCACACGAAAGTCGTGAGGAAGACGCGCAAAGGGTCCAACCCATGTTCGACTTACATGTGAAACGATCCGGCGCGCTGCCGATCTCATTCACCTTCGCCGATCAACGTATATACCATTCCGGCACAGAAGAACTCATTTCTTTACTTGTTGATCGACTTCGGACACATGCGCAGCGGTGGAAGCGTATCTCACTTCAGCTGGCGGGTGGTTACTTCCCCCTACTTTTCACGTTCACGCCGTGCAACTTGTCCTCACTGGAACATCTCTGTATTAACGGCAACACCGTCGTGTTCGCGCGCCCCGTCACGCTCCACCTGAACTTGAAGTCTGCCGCGAACCTCAAGTCGTTTAATTACAACGGACCAGGGCCTTCAGTGGAAGATAAAATTCACCTCCCTTGGGAACAGCTTACGGAAGTATCGTTTGAATTTGCCCCACACCATCGGGGGGACTTTGCCGTTACACCATATCGACGACTCATAGACCTCGCCCGGTGTCAAAGCATCACCACTTGCTCCTTGGGCATTGATCGACCTCCGCCTTTTGGCATAAGCCGGAACGTTACTTTGCCCTGTCTTCAAACGCTCCGTGTCCGTCGACTCACCCCATCCGCCCACGCGAGTGGCGCGCTTCATCCTCTCATCCTGCCTCAACTCCAAACACTCGAAATTGACGCATCCACCCTCGTCATTGGGAACCGACGCTGGCACGAGCGCACCTTTTCAGACCTCTTGGCACGCTCTGGGTGTAGCCTTCTCCGTCTTTCCATTCAAGACGTCGATTTTCCAAATGACGAGCTCGTGCGCTGTCTCGCACTGTCACCCGCGCTCACGTCACTTCGTTTCATCCCTTGTCCGCGATCACAGGATATAAGGAGTATTATTCGCGAGATGGACGTCTCACGCACTCCGACGGGTGGTCAGACTCAAATTCAAGAGCATAGACAGGAACACGTCGATGTCGGTCTGCTCTTACCACAACTACGCGAGATCACGCTGGCGAGTTCGGTGGAGGAATATTTGGAAGAGATAATGATGATGTTTCGTTCGCGAGTAGGTCCCCGTGCGCTGGCCACGCTCCGGCGTGCCCAAGTGGTATTTGTTGATCTGTGGCATGACATGGATGCGATCCGGGTCCGTGGTTCAGGAGATCGAGATCGGTCGGAGAGAGTTGCGAGTTTCCGTGCTGAGTTGGCGCGGTGGGTGGACGAGAGTAGGAACGAGAACGGGCAAGGGTTGGAGGCGTCGGTGGTTGTGGATTCGCCTTACTTCCCCGAGTACATTGTCGTTCAGTAAGGTTCGCACCGTATATCACCCACTGCTATACACAAGGATTCATCTATCGAGAACTCACACTTCACTAGGGGGCAAGAAGTGCACACGAGCCTAGACACTGGGCTGAACACGTCAAAAGAGATCTTTAGTACTTGATGCTTGTGGGTGTGCCCTGAATGGGCTAGCACTCATAGGGCGTCCTTTTGTACATCAGTACTCAGTTCCAAGAGCTCCAACACAGCTACGTTGTAGCCATGGCACGCCCTCCTGAAATATTGATTTACACCATTGGGCTTTACTAGTACCTGGTTCGCTTGGCGGTGTTGCCGCACGACGGCCTCAATGCGCACGGACAATGCTGCATCACACGGGTTAAAGGCTTGCAAGCTTTGGAGGGCAGCGGTCTTCGGAAGACCCTCGTCTCTGGACATCTATTCGCTTTTGTTTTCCAGAATCGCACAGATGACCTACACTGGAACACGAAGCTGAGATCTCACCTTCACCGATCATCGTGTGTTACGAGCTTATTTCTCTCCACAGGACTTCGCCTGACACATTATCTCTGGCACGTACTAAGGTTTACGGAAGGTAACGAGGGTGACGTTCCGGGGATCCTAGAACGTCTGTTTCAAGACTAGTAGCGAGCTATCTATAGTCGAATTTGTTTGCAAGATCGTAGTTAGCTAGAGAGTTGCAATCGATCATCGATGTTGTGGCTTGAAACCTTTCTTCATCATTACCACATCGCTCTCCGTGCCCTGGGATGAGTCACACCAACTCAACCTCCTCAAATCGACATGCCGATGCTCGGTCGTTGATCGCCGTCATGCCCCACTTACCTTCCGACGTCAATCTTTCGCCGATCGATACTATGAGAATACTTGTCAGTCTCTGAGCGATCTCTCATGATATCATACACTCATGTTGGCCTGACAGCCTGAGGCAAGGTAACCACTAGACCATATACCAATCGTACCTAGTACCGAAGCTCAGGATCAATCCGTCGACACCATCGCGCTGCGCTTAACGAAAGAGGAGTTTGAACATATGCCGCGTCATCCTGCAAGACAGGATGTCCCGCCCACTGTCACGGTCGAACCTACCAATCGGCTTCAGGAGCTCCTCCAACGCCGCTCCCCTGTGACACGCCTCCCCCCCGAGATATTGGCTCACATCTTTGAACTTTATGTGGTCCGCTTTTCGGAGCTGACGCCCAGAAACGTCCCTGCGCAGGGACCGTTCTGCCTTACACAAGTCTGCACCCTTTGGAGATCGATTGCAGAATCAGACCCTCACCTCTGGACATCCATCCACTTTTATTTTCCAGAATCACAACAAAATCGTGAGGAAGACGCACCGAACGTCGGGCTGGTGTTCGACCTACATTTGAAACGCTCCGGCGTATTACCGATCTCACTCACCTTCACCGATCATCGCATGTACCATTTCGCCACGGAAGATCTCATCTCTATGCTTGCCGATCGACTTCGGATGCATGCACAGCGTTGGAAGCGTATCACACTCCACGTGTCATGTGCTTATTTCCCCCTACTGTTCACTTTTACACCGTGTGACTTGTCCTCTCTGGAACATCTTTACATCAGCGGCGACGTGCTTGGACGTCAACCCATGGTGCTTCGCTTAGATTTGGAGTCCGCCACGAACCTCAGGTCATTTACTTATAGCGGGCCGGGGCATTCGGCGGACGATGAAATTCACCTCTGCTGGGAGAACCTTGCAGAGGTAGCGTTTGAATTTGTCCCACATAATGGGTCGAGTTTTACCTTAGGTCGCCAATTTAGAAACCTCGCCCAATGTCGAAACATAACTACTTGTTCCCTGGGCATCGATCGCACGCCCTGGCATCTGAACGATGGTCAGTTCATTACTTTGCTCCACCTCCAAACGCTCCGGGTCCGTCGACTCTCCCCCTACGGTCAGGTACGCGGCGCAATCGACCTTCTGATTCTACCTCAGCTTCAAACACTGGAAATCGACGCAACTTTCCTCATTAGTTGGACTCAACGCTGGCACAACCAACACTTTTCGAGCCTCTTGGCACGCTCTGGGTGTAGCCTCCTCCATCTCTCCATCCAAGATGTCGATTTCCCAAACGACGAACTCATGCGCTGTCTCGCACTCTCACCATTGCTCACGTCATTCCGTTTCATCCCTTGTCCGCGATCGCAGAATATCAGCGATGTCATCCCTGAGATGGACGTCTCATGTATCCCGACGAACGGTCAGACCCTAGAGCATGCAAACACTGGTCCACTTGTACCGCAGTTACGCGAGATTACGCTGGCGAGCTCGGTAAAAAAGTATCTAGACCAGATGCTGAGGATGTTTCGTTCGCGTGCTGCAGGGATAGCCACACTCCAACGCACCGACGCGGTCTTTTTTGATTTGTGGCATAACACGGATGTGAATCGGTTAGAGAAAATTGCCAGTTTCCATGCGGACCTGGCACGATGGTCTACGAGCATGGACAAGGAGAGAGACCATGAGAACATGTTGGAGACATCGGTGGTCGTGAATTCGCCTTACCTACCCGAGTACATCGACGTTCAGTAAGGTCTACATCGTATCTCTCCTCCTAGCTACCCAATGTAACCTTGTTTCCACGGTTTTATCAGAAGTGGCAGCGGGCAGGACCGGCAGGTCGTGATGAATTACGCAATGTTTGATCCATCTAGCTCTAATACCAATTTTACCAGGTGGCCGCGAGGACCCACATGGATACACTGACGACAGGATCGAAAGAATCTATGGCGGTACGGTGGTGGGACCCTGAAACCGCATACTTTTTCGGTAGTCTCGCATGGGATGTTGGAAAAACGCGACCGTCGGCATGAGGTGGAGAAGGGCGACAGTTTGTATTTGGGGGTACCTGCCGACATGCACTGCCCGACAGCAGCGGGTATCATGACTCGGGTCCCTGTCTGGCTTGTGAAAGACGTCCATCTCCAAAACATCACTGTGAGGATCGAGACTTGCCTCAGTCGGCCCGTTCAAATGCTATGTAACGGACAACCGTCAAGCGTCAAGGTATGTCGGAAATGGGAATATATTGACAAGATAGGGCTATATCCGATTCGCAGGGAGGGGGGACAACTTGATGCCGGTGAGTCGGCGCGATCTGATGGCAGGCGAAAAGCCCTGCGGACCCTCATACGGGGAAATGTACACCGTCAGTCGGTCTATTAAAACCCCCAAACGGGCCCCGCTGGTCGCATTCAGTCCTTGCTATCGAACTCGGTGTTCGAGTCAGTAGAGCGATCATGTTGACCTCCGAGTTTCACTCACTGGCGATGAATGTACCCCACACTGACCGCAAGATTACACGAGATGGTGTACTGGTGAGTGACTTTGTATTTGTAGCGTCGTCCGTTGGAGAGCTGTGTGGGAGTGCTGAGTTACCGTCGGTGCTTCCAGCGTCTCCCACAGCCGAGGAAAAGTGCTCACGCAGGTCACCACCAAGGCACACGATCCCACCTTGCACCTCTACCGCACAACAATGCCCATAGCGAACCACCACCTACTACTATACGGGTGAAAAGGGTATCGCAAATGTCACAACAGCACACAGCAGTACACCGCATGCCACCCGAGATACTCGGTATCATTTTCGAACACTGTCCGATCGACGAGCATGCGCCGTCCTGGGCGGTGCTTTCGGATACCCCACTGCTCCTTGGCCGCGTCTGCAGTTACTGGCGCTCCGTTACCAAGAACACTCCTCGACTTTGGACTTCTCTCTCCCTGAGATTCCTCGAAACCAACGTCGGTCGATCGCGCGACGGTGTCAAAGTCGCCACCGCCGTCGAAACATGGCTCCACCGATCCCACCCCTCCCCGCTCTCCATCGCCTTCACCGACAACCGTATCTTCCAAAAAGACACGGAAGACGTCGTCATCTGGTTGCTCTCTCGCATCCGCATGCATGCACCACGATGGAAAGCCATTCATCTCAAGTTCTCCTCAGATTACTTTCTCCAGCTAGATGTCCTCTCTTCGTGCGCCTTTACCTCTCTCACTTCGTTTTCCGTGCACATCGATCACATGGGGTGGCGTCGCAGCCTGCTCTCGCTCCGCTTCGATCTCACCCAGGCAGATCGACTGAGCTCGCTGGCATATACAGGGCCAGACCACGTCATCCGGGAAGACATCCTCGTCGACTGGGCACATCTCACATCCGTCGCGTTCTCGTATGACCTACACGAAGCAGGAGGCGAGAGTTCCACTCTCCCCCGTCATTTTACGACGCTGGCGCAGTGTCGGAACCTCACTGAGCTCTCGATTGGATTGAGCCCCACGCTAGCGCAACACTTGCACCAGCTGGATGCGATGGCGCAGGGGCAGACAATAACCTCAGTGATTGAACTGCCCAAGTTGAGAACCCTTCGCGTACGACGGCTGAGTCGGAACGCTCATGCATGTGCCCTCGTCGATGTATTGCGACTTCCCCAACTCTCGACGCTGCACATTAATAGCGCCGACCTCCTCAGTTGGGATATGCCTTTATCGCACCGAGACGTACACCCACCCCTACTGCAGACGCAGTGGTGGCATGGTCACCACTTTTCTGCCCTCCTTGATCGCTCCGAGTGTCACCTCCATACGCTCCACATCCGAGACGTCGATATATCCCCTTTGGAGCTTGGGCGTCTGCTCACGTCTCCGAGCACCTCTCCCACCCTCTCTGTCTTCACGTTCGAGCCCTGCCCAAGGTCGTATCCTATTTCGGAGGTTCTTACGCATTTCGTTCCGGTTCCCGGTCCCGTGTCTGCATCCGCGCCGAGTTCCAGCCTCAGTTCCAGTTCGCACCCCAGTCAGAACCCCGCATCCACTCCCTGCTCACCTTCCTTCCCATCGCTCACCCAACTTCGTCTCGGCTGCGCCCACGAAGCCCACTTGGACCCCATCGCTGACATCATCGAGGCCCGAACGGGCGACCGCGCAACGCACACGAGCGTCCTCCCCCTGTCAGTCTTTGAGCTCGTCTTTTACGACTTTGTGTACAGTCACGGCCATTGTGGACGGCGGCAGCCGTGGCGCAAGTTGTGTTTCGATGCGTTTAGAGAGCGGGTGTTGAGGTGTGCGCGTGAGGGCAGGGTAGATGTGGATATACGGGTGGAGAGGCCGTACGAGCCGGTGTATCTACCGATCCCTTGAGGTGGGTCGCGTGGATGGAGAGCGGGCGGTGATGAAGGAGTTGGTCCGTTCCTCTTGTTCTCTTTGCTTTATATCTATGTATATGTATATTTTTTAACCTTTACTTTTTGTTCGGATCCATGTATCTAGTATCTGCACCGCTGTTGGAGAGATTTGACGCAATACTAGGATTTTCACGTTAACGCTGGAAGGGATGGTATACTGTTGTGGAGGAAGTTGGCAAGCCTGCTGTCGCTCATCATCGTGACTGCCGTGCTGTGATGATGATGATGCCAGATGAAATCACCAAGGAGACATGCAATGTGGAATCAACGACTCGTCCTATGCTAGCGACTCAGTAAAATATTATTCTGTAGTAGCAGTTACGGCAGGGATCTCAGTGACCAAGATCAGGTCGTGGTATCTCACCAAACATGACCAGAGCTTATCAACATGTCTAACAATCGATTTCGGGCATGGGTCAACGTAATATATGTACATGAGGCCACAGGGGTGGCATGAAGAGACTTTTACCCCTGGCATGTCGAAAAAGTGTGGTTCCTGTGATCACCAGCCAAGTTTAGACTGCGCTCATCGCGACACAGACCAAGACTTACGTATGAGCAAATCCAACGCGTTTACGGTCTGCGTCGAATGCCTGCCCAAAGTAGTCATTAGTGCGTGCTTTCCCAAAGACGAGACGCTACTGACGGAATAGTACCTCTCCAAGAACTTCATTCCGAGAAGGAAATCCAAACCCTCTCCACTGTTCCTGCGACCAAAGGGGCCAACTGTGCCGTACCTTTTCCCAGGATCTCCGCCCCATGCTGTGTTCTGGTCCGCTGGGAAGAGTTGAGCAGCGACGTTCATACTGAACACCCGATCAGCCAACGTGAACTTGAGAGGGTGCATGGACGAGATGGAGGAAGGGGGGATGTCTAGGAAACCTGTGTTTGGATCCATGCTGGCTCCTGGGATTGCGTTCATATATACCGAAAAGAAGTCGTCCGCGAGGAGGACCACTTAGATACGACGTTATTACTAGTGAGGAAGTATGTAAAGGAGACATACGTAAGGTGCCAGTGTCGACGACTCCAGCGGTCGAAGTCGGGATGACAGTGTAGTTGCCGTATGTGCATAAAGTGACATTGATGCCCCAATAACGGGAAGCTGGAGGAGTTGTCGTCACATTGACCCATGTGAGGTTGCCCTTGTACTGTGCGCGACGCATTCTTAGCACGAGCTAACAAGGCACAATACAAGAGTCATATTCATACCAATCTCGAATTGGTGCCTCCATAAGTCAATGCTCCATCTAAGTATCTCAGTTTACTGGTGGACAACGATTAGACATG
>JBBPNA010000328.1:0-28596 GCA_038090555.1 Boletus subcaerulescens | reverse complement strand
CTCGTCAAAATCGCGCGCTGCGGAACCAGGACAGTACGACAGAGAAGGGTAAAGACGTCATTTTCGATGAACAAGATGTAGAGGTGTGTATGACTGGTGCTGTGTTTCGCTTTCACTCATGAGATCAGAAGATACAATTGTATATGTCTGGCCTAGACTCGGCTAACAATGCTGCGAAAACGATTGTTCTCTTTTTGACACAGAGGTGTGTTCGTGTTCCTTACCCGCTTGCATGTATTCATCACTTGCCTAGGTCCGGGAAGGGGAAGCTGACGAAGAACTCAAACGAAGCCGAGTATCGAATCATTCTCGATAACCTCATCTCTGACCTCTTGGTTGTATTATATTGGCCAGAGTGGCCGGCAGCAAGTTTGATCCTGAGTGTGATTTGTAAATTCATGGTATGACTGTTCCGAGGTGACCATTCGTGCGATTTAACAGTATTTCTTCTTCAGGTAGCCTCACTGGATAACGTGAAAACGAGTGTTCATATAGATACTAATGCAGCGAAGGCCATAGCTCTAGATCATTTAGGGGTCATCGCAGCTCGATTACGATCAAGCACTATCAAGGTTCGACAACGGTGTGGTAAGCATCCACTTGTCCCGCTGGATGAGGTATCCATTTCAAGTATTGGAGAGGTTGGTCTGATGCTGACGTTCTGTAGATTCTTTCAACGGAGAACTTGCAAGATTTCAAAACGCTTCTGGCTCGTCATGAAGCCATTTCTTTCCACTTGCTGAAACGTTCTTCTGATGATCAAGCCTACGAGGTACGTCGTAAACTATGGTGAGAAACATATATCATCTTACTGCGGTCAGAGCGCCCGCAAACTTACTTCTACCGTCTGGGGTCACGAACTGGCAAACGTATCAAGAATTTTGCGTGGCGCTCTGCCCTCCGAGGATGACGGTAGACGCACACAAAAATCATCGGCGACCCTCAATCTTTGTCTAAAGCTTCGGACTGCCCTCTCCGAAGTATGGACACATCGTTCTACGGATGTTTTTGATGTTGGGTGAGTGGGTATCAAACATTACCTCTCTCGATGTTTTACCCCTTGCTAGATCTGAAGAAGAAGCGGCTCGGGTTGACCTACTTGCAGAGGAAATTGGCACGGTCCAAAATCTTAGGAGCTCTTTCGGACCTATACTCAATGTGGTGCTGATGGCTCTTGACCCACCGCCAGTGTTCATGCGAACCAAAGCATTGCGAGCCCTCGGCCAAATCGTAACTACAGTAAGCATGTGTACATTCCAATCCGGCGCATATACTTGATACAATACAGGCCAACGTACGACGAGCCATTGAAGGGCACCTTCTAGACTCTTCTCCAGCTGTTCGAGACGCTGCTGTTGAGTTGATTGGCAGATACATGATTGAATCGCCTGAGGTCGTCGGTGATTACTATTCAAGAATCGCTGACCGTATAGTGGTATCTCCTTGTTCCTCCTCTTCATCCACCGTTCGCTGAACCATTGGCTACAGGACACTGGGCTTGGGGCACGAAAGCGTGTGATCAAGCTGCTCAAGCAATACTACGGCGCCACTGAGGACCTAGCACGTCGTGTCGACATTTGTACAAAGCTTGTATTGCGAATGTTGGATGAGGATGACACCGTCAAGGACCTCGCTGTCAAGACCATGGAGAAGTTGTGGTTCCAGAACACGCTATCTCAGGCTGCCCCTCCCAAGGGAAAGCCACCTTCATCGAGTAACACTCAGGACAAGACGTCACTGCTCATGAAAGTGTCTATTATCATGGGCGTCTCTGCTTACTACTATATATGCCATCACTACTACAGGCCGGTCGAACCCATACATCGGCCGACACCATATTTGCGTGTACTCCCCATGGCCTGCACTGATCCCAGTTTTGCGTGTCGGCCGGACCCATTATATGGATGATTGGCCGAAGTGCGGCTGGGACCACTTTCACAATGGTTTGTACATGTGGGTAGAACCACTTTTGCAATGGAATGTGACTGAAGGGTCTGTCATATTCACCCCCATAGATCAACGCTAATTCACCAAACCCTATTCTATGTTATTTAACTGTGTGAATATGGGCAATTTCACTGAAATCCACCCTCAAACTGAGTGAATTTCGCCCTATTCCCAAGAATCCCAGTCCATGCTGGCTGGTGGTGGCTTCGTAGCACTACTAGAACCACTTGCAGGTTCGTTTCTGGATGTGCTGGCAGTTTCCACATGAGTCTGGGTTATATCAGTATCACTAAGGATGTTGCATAGGTAAGATGAGCTCAAGTCAATGTCATTGCAGCCACCCAGCATGAATGTGTGACACTCCACACCAACAGTGGCAGGGTCAAGCTGGTGTGGCTCATCCAACCAGTCGTTCCCATCATCAATTTCATCATCTACGACTGCAACTTTGCCTGCATGCTCTAAACGAGGTCTGGGGGCAGCACAGCCAGCAGGAGGCAGAGACTTGTCAACAACTTGAGAGCTGGCACGTTTTCCTAATGTCGACTCAACTTCTCGCCACTTCAACATGGGCTTGTGCTCAATATTTTCGTTCTATTATAGTAGCCTTAGTGTAGTAATGATAAGTAGGATGTTACTTACCTTTGTGCCGGGTCCCGCACGATGCCATTGTCTAATCTTGATGTGATCTTGTAGTGCTTCGAGATCCTGTCTATTCTGTCATGGACTAGAGCCTGGCTCTGCTTTTCCGGTGGTCCTCGGACTCAGGTAGGTCCTCATAGTCAGAGTCATGCGAGTTATCCAGGATTTTGCTATTGAGTTTCTGAACACAATGTTTCCCCTTTCCAGGACGATCTGACACTGTCCTGGCGGGAACAGGTGCTGCATCTGGGTGGGCACTAGCAACCTTCAGAAGGGACAGACTCGGAAGCTGCAAGCCTTATGAATATGTAAGTGTCGATTGTAAATCACAGGGGTGCTTACAGAAGCCCTGTTGGTGGAAAATGAAAGCTCAGCAGAGGTTGTAAGGTCATCAACCCATTTTTGTAGGATTGCTGATGTCGGCTCCTTGAGAAGGTAAGTATTTAGCATGTTGACAACACCAACGAGTTCAGGACCACATTCAGAGAAGATGATAGGGCCATCACGTCGTGTTCCAAAGGATATTTCAAGTTGTTGATTGACTGCACCAACCTCGCCGTAGTCCTCAATTTTGTCTGCCAAAATGCTGAATGATCTGAAGTTGTAGGTTGCGAGCCCGGCCTCAGCGACAGGTAGAGTATCCGGTAGATTAGATAAGTAATTCTTGAGGGTATCTAGCTTCGTCTTCAATGCAGGATCCATTTCACAAGAGCTGAGGGTAACGAGTGGAGGGTTGAGGTTGAACGTTGAACCCTCAGGCCTCAACATCTCCTGTCCCATGATTATAATTTTTCAGTCAAAAAAGGTCTAAGTCACTCCGACATGATCGACATTTGGTAATGTCAAATTCACCCCTTATTCACCCATATTCACCCAGCCTGTTCGACAGCTGTACAAATTCATGGTGGATCATCCCAAATCCACCTGGGTGAATTAACTTGTGTGAATCCACCCTGACCTAAATCCCGGAACACTAATACCAGGACACCTTACCCATCTCTGACAGTGCTGACTACTAGTAGCAGGCCCAAGTCTACAAGCCAATGAGGCTAAGGGGGAAATCCAAGGGCCCAACCAAAACTACCGTTCCCATTCTGGTGGTCCCGAGACTAGATCTATGGTTCCCAACTGGGACTGGGATCTGCTCACGAGAGCGTCTCAGCCAGGCTTGTCAGTGAGCAATTGAACGTTTGTTCTCGTTATATGTAGCCCACATTGGTGACTGGTATGAATACTACCAAGATCCCAGCCCACCATCACCGAGGGTACTCCTCTCACAGTAAGCATGACTCCCAGTCCAGTCTCAGTTCTAAGGATCCTCACATGTTTGTGTGACCTCTCAAAGGTCCAGGTTCTTCCTCCGCTCGGTCTATCTGACAAGCTTTTCGCCGTCCTATGCTCAGCTTGAAAATGAATCTTGTTGACACTTTACGAGCACATCCGTGCCAAGGTTGGCGGTGAGGGTCCCGTGATCATCCTTCTCCAAGGTCTTTACCCCAAACTCAATGACAAAGTCATCGTTGCAAATGAAACAGCGATCGTCGCTCCTCTCGATGGACGCCAGCGTGTTCTTATTGAAACCGTTGAACCTGGAAACGACCGCCCCCTCGGGCCCTGGACTGACTGCCCGGCACGTTTTACCACGTTCTTGCCATGAGGTTGACTGATCCGCTGCCGCATTTTGACAGGACTTCGAGGAGCACATCCAGAATGTGTATGGTTCCTCCAAGTTCAAAACCCTTCTTTGGTGCTATTCGTAACTACGCGTTCGGCTGCCCAACGACTTTTGGAGAACGCCTGGAACATCTTCAACCACACTAACACTCAGCTGATCCACAACCAGTTCCACCCACACTGCCTTCCTCCTCTCATTAAACACTCACGGCTGCCGCGAGAATAGCATCTTTTCCCCTGGAGAGCCTGGCGGTGTTGGTAACTGGGCGTCAGTCATAGTTGGCAGCCATCATAATAGTTTTCTCTGACCACTGTTGGCATTACTGGCCGATTGCACTATCCTCCACTCGGTCCTCCAATCACTCGAACACATTACTCTGACGACCCTCTCCGGTTCCTGTTGATCGAGGTCCCCTCCCCTCCATTTCTCTCTTCCATATGCTCGGGCTCGTCAAGGCAAACCACGAACTTGCTAGTGTCTGTAAGTCCACGTGTATATAGGCGATCAGAGCCCGGCGAACACTGAGACATGACGTTCATTCAGCCAACTTTGCTTCCGCCCTCGCGTTTGAGCTCCATTGCGGACTCCCTCCCGAGGACCTTGGGTACATTTGTCATCTCATCACATGTCGCTCCCCTCAGTATTCTTTAGCCCTGTTCCGCCACGTTACCTAGCGGCGATCTTCGCCTCACCACTGTTCGTCAGCCACCCTCAGATGGCCTACCCCAACTTCCAGGTGTTACGACCGAATCAGAACACTTCAGAGGTTATATTCAGTACACACCGCCCTCACGGAATTGTCGAAATAGTCGAAGAAGTACTCGATCTGATTAGAGCGGCGGACTGGGTCCATTTTGCATGCCACGGAATGCAAGATGACGTGGATGGTGACTTGTATCACCAATGGACGCCGTTTGAAACTGTGCTACATCCGTCGTGTTGTCACGTCCACGTGGTGGGCTTACTTTACTCTCTGCGTGTCAGACGGCAATGGGTGACAAGCGTCTCTCCAACAAGGCCGTCCATGTCACAGCAAGAACATTATTTGCAGGTTACGGACGAGCCTGTCGTTGGTGCGATGTGGTCGATCAGCGATAGGCACTTGTGTTACTTATTGTTCATGCCAGGCAGCACATGTGAGTACCGTTGGAGCCGAGCAGCGAGGCCGAGCAAGCATGGAGGCTCGACACCAACTTTGGAATGGTAACCAGTGCCGAGTCAGTGCAACATGATATTACTACATTGCATAGATTTACTTACAAAAGTTGTCGTAGCAAAGTCGAAATGGCATGCCTCTGGCCATATCTAAAACCAAAGTTCGAGTGATAATTCTACAAGGCTACGGTGTCTACGCATGCTTCCGTCGTTTTGGTGATCATAGGACGCATGCTGTTCGCTAGCCTCAAGCCTGAGCAAGGTTTCTGCTGACGCCTTGGCGGTTCTCGACCGATCCGGGCAGGTGGCATGTCATAACTCAAACACAAACACAATTGGTGGAGACAAGGGCGTATCCCCGACTCCCATGAAGTGGGGTTTTCAACATGGGGTTGTGCCCCAATCTCGGACACTGTCCTCGCTGCGTTCGACACCAGCTACGAGCAGCACCAGCAGGATCCAGGGGCATTCTTGGACAACCTTGGGTGGATATACCAAGACCTCATCTGCATTGAGAGCACGATATCGTTCCCGCCTGCCCACGACACGTACACCAAACACAACCCAGAAAATCTGAGGTGGGTCTGGGAGGGAGTGCTGAGTCAGCGCGCCGGCTTCATTATGTCTATGCCCTATGCCCTATACTTGACCCTATGCCCTACGAGTACCGTATGTATCCCTCGTCGGATGATCTTTGTGACGCTTCTTATTGTGTGTTCAAGTTCTCTCGCCGGTCACGGTTGGCAGCGCTCACAATTGTTTCTGTTCAGACTTTTGATACATCCCAGAAGGTCAATTTGCCTCATCTCTCTCCCGTCTCTTGATCATGGCACCGCTTTCGATCCTACGCACCAGCCTTGGGGAATGTCGGGCAGAAGATGGCATTACTGAGGTACGTAACGCATCCAGCAGCATGGACAGGGTGCACGGGAACATTTGTTAATGTGCAGGCTAGGAACACACGCTCGAGATCTAGTATTTTGAGTCAGTACTACCGCCGCAACGTATGACGACGCTTCCCCATGAGGATTGAGTCTCTATATCGTATCGCGTACCATGGTAGACCTCCCACTCGTGTGTTCTCGTCGCACTCAAACACAGCTTTTTCGTTTTGACAGCTCGTATGGCGGTCACTTTGATTATGCACAAAAGCTGGTTCAGGACGTCCCAGCATATCAAGCACCTGTCACTCCTGAGGTGTCTGTGTTGTCCCGTCCTTGACATCAACGGACGAGTTTGTGCTCGTCGCGAGCAGCTCGCACGACCTGGCCGCTTCCCTTACTCGCGTTTCGCTCGTACCTGATACCTCACCGTCATTCCAAACGCTCGCCTCACTCCACCTCCATTCTCCCCATCACCTCCAATCATATTGGCTCCCATCACCTCACCGACCCAACGCTGTCCTCCGACCACAAAAAATGGCATAAAGTCACTAGTAAAGCTGATCAAGGGCGAGCAAAACGCAAAGTACCAATGACCGTACTCAAGTCCCACACGGCGCGCGTCTCCAAGGTGGATTTTTTCCCCCCGGATCGAACCAGCGGGCATAAAGTTGTGGGTTTGACTCGACAGTGCGGACATGGGGACCGCTTCCGCCATAGACCAGCGATGGGACTCGTAAAGGCCGAAGGATAAAGGGCACTGATATTTGGTCAAACGAGTCAAGTCCTGGACATTTTAGAAGACTACTGCCTCTTTCGTGGATTCAGTACGTTTTGGAACGACCGTTAGGTAGTCACAGTGGTTCTGACGTGGCTTCCTATTTCCAGGGGTACCGCCGCATCGATGGCAGCACTGCGCACAACAACCAGATCGTCGCAATCAACGAGTACAATAAGACTGATAGCGATTTTTATTTTTGCTGACTACCTGCGCTGGCGGCCTTGGTATTAATTTGACAACTGCGATCAATGTCATTCTCTATGATAGTGATTGGTGAGATTTCTAATTGCCGGCCACTGACAACTAACATGCACGTGCTGATCGATGGAGGAATCCCCAAACCGACTTGCGGGCTATGGACAATGCTCACCGAATTGGACAGTCAAAGCAAGTGTGTCCCGCTTCATTACGGAGGTAAGGGCTCCAGCCAATAGCCACTTCACAAACATCACACATTGAGGTTGCTAGCAACAACCGCATGTAAGTTTATTTTGGCATGTAACGCTTCCTTTGCGGGTCTACGTTAACATAATTCTCTTTAGCGCAGCTCATGTCTAGAATATTCGCATGGGAGACCTGCACTGGCGCAAATGCTACTGGTACTGTTGGGGTTGTTGATGGAGGTTGTCTTCTTCCCATTAAGGCGCAATATTGTCGACTCACTGATGCATCCGCCAGATGAAAATTTGCTTATGCCTTTCCATACACAAAATGTCCCCTCCATTGTCGTCTTATCAACTCAAAACATCGCCGGCCACTCCTTCAATCGACGATTCCCCAGCAAAGACGTCAGTTCATACCGCGTTATCCCCATTTAATGTTATTTTGGCTTCCGTATGACAGAATGGCCGAGTCTCTGCCTGGTCTTTAAATATGAGGATAGTACCAAAGAAAGAAAATAATAATCGATCCCGCGCTCATTTGGACAGCAGATGTAAGTGATGGGGAACCTGGAGATAGGTGTCTGTGTCTGATCTGACCAAAGGTGGCAAGTGTGCTGTAAGAGTGGCATTGCTGGGTTCAGAGCGAGGCTCTGACCATGTGGAAATTCACGAGGTTTTGTTTGCTGATGCCAGTTTGCTGATACCAGTGACGACAAACCCGAGAGTAAGGAACGCTCGCTTGTCAAGATGTCAGGAGCCAATGGCTGACTCACTTGGAGTTACGGTCGCCTGCTCTCGTTCTGGCAGGATATGGACGGAGAAATATCTGAAGGTCGTGTCATTCTGGATTATGTCTCTATTTTTCTGATATTGGCATCAGTGGATTACATGCAAGACATCATTTCGCCACTTTGTACGTTCCCCGAACACTGCTTCTGGGCATCGTGTATCATGGTGGAGATTTTTTGTTGGTTATGCACATTCAGGCAAGTTATATCGTGTTGTCATGGCCGGCATTACTTGCAAACAATGCCACTTCCTTCGCTATCACATCAGGTTTCGTGATTTTTACGCAGCGCATGATGCTCGATGCGTTCCTGTCGCGATGGTGGTACAGCATGTGAACAAAGGAGAGGATCCATCCTTGGCAAACGGGAATTCGATCACCCAGCTGTCAAGCGACGCATGGGAGAAGCGCCGTGTCGAGCAAGGTTCCAGGATTGTGACAGTCGTGCCTAGTACAATGAGCCTGGTCCTCCAAGTGCCCAGAGGTAACCTAGAGACGATCAATCCTCGCCCTTTGGTCATGGAAGTCGTGCGGGTTGACCTTGACTCGTGCATGGACGATCTTTGCTTAAAGCCTTACACTCAGTGCAGCCGCAGAGGTCGGTGGCAGAAAGCTTTTGTGTCATGTCGAAAGCACCGAATCGATCTCAGTATCATCGTGCAGCACAACCAGGACGCGTTCATGGCAGGAGTGTCCAGATTTTTTGATCGGGTACAGGATGTCGATTTCATTAATTTATTCCTAACTAACGTTGGGTAAGTCTTACTCTCCTCAACGCCTAATGCCATTCATGGTCTCACTTTGCATGTTAAAGTCCCTCAGGCGGGGGTTGGAGGGCCACAGGCTAATATTGGGAACATATGGTGTAGTGGCGCCGATGACGTCTGTGATATTCTCGACCCAAAGCTCTCCGTTCGTCGAGCGACCACCCGCAAATGGGCTTGGCAGGATGACGACGGCGGGGCGAAAGGCCCACTGTCATGCCTTACGCCTGCCTTGTTGGATCTTTGACGGGGTCACACGTCCGCTTCAGCAAGTGCAGACAAGAAGAACGGGAGAAGCGGACACACCCCTGTGGGAAGATTTTCTACTGGGTGAACACGTGCTCTCTGTAACTCTGGGTCAACGGCCTTCTGCAATTTAAGAGACGAGCTCATTGGAGGGAGATGGGGAGATGGTGAGGCTGATGGTAAAGCCGGAAGCTTCTCGGCCCGCCTCCCGGATCGCGGCTGAGTGATCAGTCACCTGACCTTGTTGATCGTGACGCGTGACGGCCCAGTGCTCGTTTTGCAACTACTCATCTTCACCTCCCTCATCGACATCCGCTTACAATGGTGCATCAGCAGGCAGACACGCATCATTTGGATGACGTCTTGATTCCCCTGCCTCGTCATTTCTCGCGTTCACTTCCCATCTGCACTGCTCAGATTCCGCCGCACTGCGACCATGCATGGTTTTTGGATATGCCGCGAGCCAGGTCGGAAGGATCATCCGGAAGCAGCATGCAATCGTTAGACAGGATGGGATACAATGCCGCGGCCAAGTACGCGAGGTTCTGGTATGTCGGCTATGATCCCTGCATCGCCATACGTGCATAATCACTCAACGTGGCGTCTTCTCTCCACACAGGGGGACCAGCGAGCTTCCATGATGAGCAGGGTGAACCTGGACCTGCTCACTTTGGTGTACCACTCGACGCACCGTCAGGCCCACAGCTTTCGAGTCATGTCTCTTTGGTCCGGATTTACCTACGATTTTAAAGTGGGTCGTTGGACGTTTCGGTGTACCTTATTCTCTTACTTATAACCACTCCCCTGATTTCAGGATGGATCGAAACACTCAACAAGCAGGTACAAATGCCTACACCCGTCCCCATGATACACTTGTATGCTCATATTCTGACCCTCAGCTCCGCAATTTTGAAAATGCATCACATGAACTGGGGAGCTCCATCAGAATCGTCTGGTCCTCTTTCAGACCACAAGAACGCCTCGCCAAGATCCTCTTTCTGTTCCACGATAGCGCCGCCTGCCTCCATCCGCGTGATCGTTCAATGATGCAAGTAAACCGACGTAACCAAACCCATTTCCAAGTCGGAGACGACAACAACCTCTTTGACTACACCTACGTTGGTAACATTGCTCAAGCACGTCTGCTCGCAGCCAACAAGCTCAAAGGCTTACATGGTTGGCCGAGGCAAGTCACCCCTTGTTATTTCCTCATTCTTTCCTAAACTCATCATGTACGTTCAATAAGCTAACTGCAATAACGGGTAAGCCTTGCATACGCATACTTACAATTCAGGATTTGACTTTGCGCACTACTAGTGGAACCACAGATAAGGTCCACAACATCACCTACACCACACCCGACTCCACCCACCTCGGTCTTAGGATCGCACGGAGTGTTTCGACGCATACTGAAGCCAGCCCCAAAATCATTCCCTGTTTGCACGATCTGATCCACGCCTTCATAGCCTATCCACTGTGTCGTCTGGGCCAAAGTTATCTCCTTCCGTGAGTTGCCGAGTAGGTTAATTACTCATTCTTGACTGTCATGATCGTCAATAGGCAATTATTCGGAAAGGACAAAGACGGCAGTATGTACCGAATTAGACGAGGCCGAGAAGTAGGGCAAAAATGGTTGGCATCTCTCGTTATACCAGGCCATCACTCCGACTGATGTAATGATAGTGCAAGAGATAGCAGCTTTGCGTAAAGAAGCTTTGGCTTACAAGGCCACTCGCAATGCATTACGCTCACCACAGACGACTGACGACACAGCCAAGACTGTTTTTGAAAAGGTTCGTATCCGGGGATGCAACTCGTGCTACTAAGTTTATGGCATGCATAGGTCTTCGATGCGGATATCAAAAACCTGTTGTCCATGGCGGATATGTGGCGTTCAAGAGAAAAGCCGACATCCCTCGATTTTGACGCCATCTTGGATGGCAGTTTTGTGGTGAAAGAACCCACCAAAATTGCAGCATCATCCTCGAATTCGAAGGGGCAGGTTAATGATCACGCTAATGGGACGCTATGAAGCCGTCGTCGTCGAACGGAAATGGTGGACTGAAAGATCTGCGTGCGCTGACACTTTGAGACAACCTTGCTCTTTTCGTGTCAAGGTATGCTCTCCTCTCACTGCAAAGTTTAACCCCAGTGTTTGACCCGAGACGCCTAGTACCAACCGCTTAGCATTGTGTGTGCGTGCTGGAGAAGAAACCACGCGTTCGACAAGGATGATGATGACACTCGATTCCGTCATCGCTACTTCAAATCTCCGTTCAGCCGCATATTACATTGAGCAGAAGACACGCTGGCAAGTCACAGACGCCTGGCAAGAATTGATAGGTCAACCTGGTGAACTGTGACCACATTAGTCTATTTATCTGCTCGGTCAGATGATGTGGCTATAATGCTATCTAACGATACAACAGGTGCTTGTGCGGATATCATGGGCATGCTTCAGCGTCGCTGGTTCGACGGCCTACGCGGGGAAGATGGCCTCCAAGTCCATCCAAACTACTCGAGTGTGGTCAGTTACATTCACTTTGGTTGAATTCGGGTACCTTGACAAACTATTCGGGTTTGCAGAGCGGTTCAAATCCGCCGTCCTGAAAGCTGGGGCCGTCGATGTACTGCACACGATGGTCGGTTCTGGACATTACGGGAGTACCTATGCAGGTTTGCACTACCTGCGGATCATCGCTAGATTTGGTCAGTTTCATGTTGTGTCTTCTAGTCTGCCACTAACTCCTCTGCAGATGAAGGCAGAAGTGCGCTCCCAAGTCGCGAAACACTGATGTTGGTCCCACAAGTGGTGAGCGCATTGCGTGTTCCATACCAGAGGGTACAAAGGATCGCGATGGAGACATTACGACACCTGTTTGCACAAGGTACAGTCAGCTCGGAAAGTTGTAGCCTTTCATTTGACAAAACTGAGCATCCACATAGAGGATTTACATGTTCCGATCGTCGATGGTTTGTTGACTTTACTCAAGGATCGACACGCTGGGGTGCTTTTCGCCACGAGCACAGTGTTGGGATTCCTGGCCTCTGAAAGTATGTCGTCGCTTCTTCTTTCCTTGCGTCGTATGAGGACATTCTCTCATCACGGACGGATCGTGGTACAGGGTCTGTGCGCGACAGGGTCCTGACGGAAGAGACGTTTTGGAATTTGAGCCACGAGTATTATGACGGGTTATCGCTCGAGTATGATGAAAAGGGCAGAGGTCCGCATACGGGTGCGTCCCTTGCATTGCTACATTTCCCACTCTGTTGGGGCTTCGGAGGTGTCGTGTTTCGCTGATGGTGTCTTTGTGCAGGTGAAGTGTACGAATCTGTTGGCCGCATGATCAAGCTGATGCAAGTGCCTGATCGCGACGAGTCGGGAGCTTTGAAAGTCGAAGACCACAGGGAGGAAGAGAAGAGGTGGCCAATACGTGTGTCGTATGAACTCGAGAAGGAGAATAGGCTGGGTGTGTACTGGATTGGGACACTGTTGTGTTGTCCGGCGTTGTTGCTCTGTGGAGTGAGGCAGCGGATCTACCGCGAAGTATGGCAGGAGGGGTGACAAGTATCGCGGGGAGAGGCTGCGTGACTCTTGAATCAGTGGTAGGACTCTTGTTGACGTGCCATCCGAGGAGACTCAGGGGAACGGCCAACATGGTATATTTTTAAGACGAGTTGTCTTGGCTTTGCTGTTTGCTTGGAAGTAATCTTACATAGGACTCTCATCCTCGTTCTGACCTAGCTAGTAAGCCAGTAGTGCAGTAACTGCCTGACGAGAAGTTGCCTTACTACTGAATCATGAGTTGACAGCTGCGCCGCAATCAGCTTCGTGACCTTGGTCTGCGTTGTTTTGCAAACACCCCACTTTCGTCACTTCTCCTATGACTCAGCAGATCGCCTGAAGGATGCTGACTCCATGTGCTCAGGATGTTTACCTTCACTTTAGCTGTGCTTCTCGACATCGTCTACGTGTATCGAACTGGTTAAATTCTAAGCCAATCAGCCACGTTTCTGTAGAACCGCCTGTCGTCTTGCTTGCGATCACACTTCCAACACCCAGTGTAATCAAAGCTTTCATGAATGGTTTTTCGTTCTCTGGTTTCGTCAGATAGATGCATTTCAAGTTTACGCAAAAAATTAGTTACATTCGCACCTGAGAGTCCCGGGAGTGATGAAGTTGTAGTAGCCAGTAGGGTTTACAATGATAACGGCTAATACCCCCAGGTTCGGATGAATCTGATCCATGCACACCAAAGGTTTTTCACCTCCGCCGGTCTGACATATGGAGAATGAATAGGTGATACCTCTCTCATCATGATGCTCTGTTTAGGCTGATTAAAGAAGATTGACACACTCTTGGCTGCCTGCTCTCAGATCGAGACTTTCTGGGCCGCCCCTCTGTCATGTTCATATGGGGTTCAAATCGGTATCTGTTAAGATTAGTGAGTCCAGCTTCTAAGAGTCATCATAATCGTTGTGTACCTCGAAACCTTGTAACTGGGACATCACAGTGAGTAAGTACACCTCGTGTAAACTTACCAAACTATCAAGTGAGTTCTACAATTGGTCTACATCTGGAAAAAAAGATATTACTACATAGTACTACATAGTGTGTATAGTCCTGGTAGTGACTGTAGTCTTCCCCCCTCAATAGAGTGCTATGTAGTGGCTGTATTCCTTAGAGATTTCTATGTAGTGACCTGTAGCAAGCTGTAGTCATTGGCAAGTAGTACTACAGTGAACAATATAGCACTACATAGAGCACTGCTACATGTGCCTTGTTCCGAATCCACCCATTCAGGAACCAATCGACCGGATCTATGCAGCCATGCCACTGGCTATACTCCCCTGCTTGTGCACCGCCAATGATTGCTAATGAAGCACACATGTTGCACTGCATCGTCAGCACTGCCAAGGATGTGCTTGACGTGGTGGATGCATACTGTCTGCTTTGCAGCGTGGCAGGTATCATGACGTTTTCCAGATGACCATTCACTGAATGTGCAATAGGATCAACCAAGGATGACAATATGAGGTGTCAAATACAGACGTACTGATGTTTTGTTGGTACCACGTCATGTTGCCCAGTTTGAGGCCAGTTTCGTCAATCTTGAACCACTCGGTGTGGGTGGGGTTGTACTGGTCGACCGTCGTGTTGACGCATGGTGCCATGTATGTCATGATAAAACCAATGTCATGTGGCCACTGTACACACATTCAGATGTGGCAAGAGACCGACATGAACCAAGGAAAAAACAGACACGCATGTGCATCCCATCACTGTCCAACCACAAAAATTGAAGCTGACTACCTGGGTTCATGTTCGCAATGAGAGGATTTGACGCATTCTTGATGGGTGTGATATTGTTGATCTGGTGGATGATAGATGGTGTTGGTTCTGCGTTGGGTACATTTCCAGCGAGAAATGGGAACAACGTCAGGGTGGCAAGACGTGATGACGACAACCATAGTAAGTGCATAGAGTGGATCAGCGGCTTGCGCATGACATCAGTCTCAACCCGACTCAAGAAGGAAAGACGGACAAAATGCCAAACACAGCCCAATTTACGGCCTGGCCTAGGTTGGCATCGTCAAAAATAATATTGGGGCTCTTTCTGCCCAGCTCAAGTGTCACATTCTTCAGGTTGCTCTTTGCAGATGCTTGTGACCGATGAGTGTCAAACCAGTGAAGGTGACTTTCTCGATCTTCATGTGATGAGAATAGCATTGCCGACAGTATTACCGTAGCCAGTGAGAATGTTGACGACACCAGGAGGGAACCCAGCTTCGTTGATGAGGTGGCATGCACGAATTGCGGTCACTGACGTGAACTCAGAGGGCTTAAGTATAATAGTGTTTCCCATTGCCAGGGCAGGACTGGGTTTCCAGGCCAACATGAGCACTAGAGAAACAAAGGTTAATTCAAGATGGATTGCCCTACTCACGAGGGAAATTCCATGTGGGGATGAACACTGTCGACAAGAGAGTAGGAAAAAGGAAAGAAGGGTCATTATGTGATGAGACAAGCAATATATATATATAAAGTAACACACTTGTGAAGAGAATGGGAAGCAGCAAGATATTTCTGGGCAGAGGAGCGAGCAGGCGCGAAGGTGGCAAACTGACCGAGTGGCAATGTCAATACATCCAGCTCAAAAGTGCGTGGTTGAGGCATGAGGCGGGTGATTGGGCTCGAAAGGATGTGGTGCAGGTAGCCCTGTCATTGCCATTGTTGTGATGGTGGTTCGCCAATTCCATATGGGGTCACAGGAATGGGTGTTTCCATAGCCATCGCAGTGGTGTCGATATTGTCTGCATGAAGCTGAACATTGAACATTGAACATTCAAAGCTATTTGAGACTCCCACAAGTGAGAGTAAACAAACTCATGTGACTCTTTGTTGTAGATTTCGACAGGGTAAAACTCTGGCTCACCTGTTCACGCACACCATTCATGCATGCTACCACCACCACCGTCCACCTGCTGCCACTCTTGCTGTGACTGTGCAGGGGCAATGACCATCAATGGTTTACCCAAATGGGAGTGTGTCCTCGTCCTCTCGCTCATGCCCATCTCCTCTTGCCCACCCTGCTCATCCATCTCACCTTCCCTCCAAAGTGCACAACACGACAATGTGACATGAAGATACATTGATGCGACTCAGATAGCATGATGGTACAACAACATGGCAATGCAACAACATGACCATGGCACAACAACTTTCCTCCAACTCCAGCGCAGGGAAGCACACCAAGTCGGATTGGGAGAGATATGGCGTCAAGAGTGGTGGCACTCAAGGAGATGATCATAGTGGAGGTGGAGGCACTGAACAAAGCTGCCCTTGCTGAGGTGAAAGGCTGAGGGTCGTCGTTTACGGGTCACTGGCAGATCACCATTGTACCATTTACTTGTTCAATTTTAGAGGCTCATCTTGCTATGCCTCTATCATGGGTACTACATAGTGGTTGTCATGAATGATAGACTATATAGTCAGTCTATTGCTTCTGGTTGCTATGTAGTGTCATGTAGTAGGAGTATGTATGAGCAGCACTACAGAGTGCTATGTAGTAGGCATGTGTACGAGCAGTGCTACAGAGTGCTATGTAGCACTACATAGAAACAGTTGTACTACAGCCATAATCTTTTTTTCCAGATGTAGGTGGCCCGTGTTACCACGTTGTGCAGCAGGATCATTGAGTAGTAGGTACTGAGCCGGGAGTTGTACAGGGAGGTGACTAATTTATACTCCTCCCTGTACTAGTCTTTTTGGCTACTCTCGATTTGTATAAAATTCCCCTTGTCTTTTCTCTTCTCGTTTGACACACCCATGCTCTACGACCAACTAGTTCCTTGTAATCTTTCTACGAAAACAAAGCTTGTAAATACATGTATTCTACAGCAATTTGTTAAAAATTCTGTTATCGTAAACAAGGTTCCTGCCGATACCTTGGCGCTTACTCTAGTTGAAGAGTTCCGGCTACATAGATGACGCAATAAACAAGACGACGACCCCTGCCATCCATGCAAGACTGCTCTCCATTTTGTAAGACGCCTCATGCATACACGTACCTTGACCATCCGCCGCACGCCCTCCTTGAGCCCCACCTGGGGCTCATACCCAAGCACTTGCCGACCCTTTTCGATATTGTGATACCGATACTGCGTCGCACAACCATACCCCACCCGATAGCGCATGAAGCCAGCCTCCTTGCCGATCAACGCCGCCCAGTCTCCGCTAGATACCCCAACAACATCCCAAACGCCCTCGGAATCACCCACAGCGTCCTTTGCGCCAGCTTCCGTCTCGCCTCCGAGCGCAAGCCAGATGACGCGCATAAAATCACAACGGTAGACTGACTCGCCGTTGGTGATGAAAAGGGCTTGACCGGCGACTTGGAGTGGGTTCGTCGGCGCGACGTCGAGGACGTTGTCGGAGAATTGGTCGAACCGATTGCGAACAATGGCGTGCGTGAGTTTGGTGGGGTCGTAGGGTGCGTTGAAGGCTGCTTCTGTCTCGGCGGCATTGGGAAGAGGGGTAATGTATGGACCGAGTGGACGGGCTTTGGAGGTGGGGATGCATCGGAAGCCAAGTGTGCTGGAGATGGGTGGCGGAACTCTGTGGAGGGTCGCACAGAGGGTCGAGTTGTCGAGGGTGGCGTCTGCGGAGACAGTCGGCAGAAGCGTTGTCCGAGGACGTCGGGTCGACGAGCTGGCGTCCTATCCCCTCTCGACCAAGCACCTCCCTTTGGACAAGGCATTCTTCCCGCCCCACAGCCATCTCCGAGTGTCCTTGCCGCCGCCCTCGTGTCCAAGGCTGTGGCATCAAGCCTGCGGCGGCATATCGTCTCCAACGATTTCCAAGCGTGAGGATGAAGGCGGTGTACATGGGCAGAGGGGTCAAAGACATGTGCATCGCTCCGCCTCGCACACCTCTACCCGCGAGTGGCCAAGGACAAGGGCAGGAGAGGCGAGAACGGTGAGCATGAGTCTAATGGGACCAGTTCCGCCAAGCTGTCGTTGGATGTTCAGACGAATGTCATTATTTTGAGGCAACGAAGAACGTCAAGTGCAAGACTGTTGTGGAACTTGTACATCCATACCCCCTTCCGCCTGGCGCGGAGCAGCTAGATCCTATTGCAACGTCCCCTGACAACCGAGTTCTCACCGAGCGGGTCTGTGGTCGGTTCACATTCTCCCCTACCTATCTGTTGTTGCCTCAACCTTTTCCTGTTAGATTTTACACAATGACATCTCTCCACTCATGGTGATGTTGCCTCGAATGCAAACCAGGACTCTAACACCTCGTTCACGCTGCTCCTGGAGGAGTGGACAAAAGTGAAGCTGCCTTGTGATTCATACAAAGATACTTATTATGCGGTATTAGCACAAATATTGATCATTGCATAACATCGAATTTCCGGCGCGACCAGAGTCATGTGGTCGGGATGATGATGTGAGAGTGAAAGGGCGACTCACTTAGTAGTGCCAGCGCAGGGGGTGAGTCCCGCCGGTCACGCGGAGACATGAGCAACTCCGACAACCACACGACTGTTCCCCCACGACGCATTGCGACTGCTGTTCACTAAGGGCTGCGGCAATTCATCGGTGGCACCACGCGTTGGGCGGCACCACTACCTGCCTTTCGAAGACTCACTCATGAGGCATCTTCAGAAACATGAACGAGCTTTCGATTCTGAATGCCACCTCTGGTCATTTCAGCGTGAAAGAGCAGATACCTCTACTAGTTCCTCGCGCCCAAGGCAACAGGCAAAACACCACAAGTCTGGGGAGAAGATGGGCTTGCGCATCCAGGAGATGTGGCGCTGTGGGCATGTCGGCCACTTCAAGGTCGATAAATTGGTGTTTAAATGTACGTTTCGCAAGGTTCCTTGTTTTCAATTCCATTGTCTTGGTTACTTTTCACCCTTGTATGATCTGGATCTCATTCTGATGCGCATCAACAGCAGATTCTGCTAAAGGTACACAACGACGAATCCACATCCACTACATGCCAGACCCCTTTCTGGGCAACACCACTGGACCACATAGTGTCATTCATAAGCACTCCCGTGCTGTCGCATTTTCGATCTTCCGTTCCCATGGCCTATTTTCTCCTAACACCGAGACGCACATGAGTATGCGACTGGGAATCATGCTGGCGCCAAAGAGGGTACAGGAACAATATACCAACACAAGAACGACGAGACAACTCGGGACTCATGGGTTGTTTGAAAGTGAATCACAATGTAGCCATTGGGGTACACAGAGCCTCTCGTTCCACAATGGGGATCCTTGCGAAAAGGAAACAAGACAAAGGCAGGAGAGAAGTGATAGAAGGAAAGGCAAGAGCAAATCGTGTGTGCATGTGGCGGAGAGCATGGAATCTAGCAGCGCGGGCATTGGCAGCCGGACAATCAAGCAAGTGATTACCACCCACGAGCCTCCCGCCGTAAAGATCGAATTAACCCCTAACATCTTGTCTTCCACCACCTTCTCCAATATTAAATCCCCCGGTCATCCCGATTTCCCATTGTCGTTTCCTCACTCATCCGTCGAATATGGTGATGTCCTAGAGAGCGAAAGGTTTTCAATTCCACCCATTTGCGACTCGATCGACTCGGATGATTGCCTACCTTCCCGCGCGACCCATGCTGAAGCCTTCAGCACGTTGGATCCAAATGACATCGAGAATCAGTGTGCCAATGCCAAATCAAGTTTTACATTGGTGGGACATTTCCTACGTGTCTTCTGCTGCGGCTCGAGAACCGACAAGTTCCCATCCCCCACCCAAAATATGGTATTCCATCCTCCATGGCTAACCACTGCTGGCCGGGAGCAACAAGAAGAGAATGATCACATTCTCAACAATCTGAACACCTCTTTCAAGGAGGTTGGCCTCCTACACGCCAACCCCCGTAAACGAGAAGTGGCTTCGAAATGCAAGTCTAACTGGAGCATCCTCGATCAGATCCCAGATGACTGCCTCTTCATGTTCTTGCCCCTTTGGCCCAGTGAAACCAGCACGGTGAACGTCCATGCCTATACCAACCAAGCTGCATCGTCCATCACGATCCCAGAGAATCGTCAATACTTGCTCGTTTACTACACCCCATTCACAGATGCAAGGGCGAAAACCAAGAAACCCGAGAAGAAAAAGGCCAAGCACTTCCACTCATCAGACAGCAGAGTCAAGCTGAACTCCAAGAATGTCTACCTCCCCAAATTCTGCGCTGTCGCTCGCGTGGTCACCTACGACGAACTACGGTTGAGCGGCGTCCGCGTGCCAAGTGATGGCCTCACCATCAGTGGCCCAGAGTGGGAAGCGATCGACTACCCTGCCAATGTCCCCCCTAGGGAAGCCTTCAATACGGTCGTCTGTCAATGTCCTGGTTCAGATTCTGGGTTTGATTTCCTCGAGGACGGCCTTGTTGAGTTGGGGCTTTGCTCACGGGAAGAGTTCCCCTCTCGGGTCCTCAAAGATATGTATGGCAAGGCTGAGCTGCCGCTGCCTAAGGTGGTGCTCACTCGGATCGGCCGAGCTGCTGTCGAGATGATCTGGCTTGGCTGTCTTGCAATCACGGGTTTTGGTCCTATGTGACAAATTTTATCATATTTTTTAGGGTTAGGCCTGATTGGTTTGCTATATTGACGTCGATTCATGAGTCGAGCGTGATCGCCAGGTTCTCTGCACCACATCCCGCGAAAGGGTCAAAAACATACTGCGAGCGAGCTAAGACCTGAGTGACTCCGGATCATCAATGGTCAGAGTTAACAGAGCAACTTCCAGTGAGGTGTTGGGGCGCTTTGAATCTTGATGGGAGGAAGATGGCATTGAGGTTTTCCCACGCCGGCTAGCTGAATTCATACACGCATGCAGACCTGCGTATGTAGACCCACACATCTGTTCTTCAATACCACCCCTGAGCTTCCAATTGATTTGACCAGCTCATGGCCCAGGATCCAATGACCTCGCCACCATGGCGGCCACAAGCCAACCCTCCTGCTTTGCAAAGCACGCCACAAGCAAGAGGCTCAGCTGCAAACAGCGAGCACATTAATACTCTCGGCGTAAAGTAAGTACCAGACCTTACTTTGCTTCGTCTCAACGTTTGTGTACAGAGTGGACGATATTCGCCAATGGATCACGCGAGATGTTGAAAACTTTGAAAGGTGTGGCATTGACAAGCTGTTGATGGATCTCCTCGTGGATTGCACCAACAAGTTGCGAGAATCTGTCAAAGATGCATACAAGACGCGTCTGTTTAAGCAATGTTTGGACAAGGTCCTTCCTCTCTGCAACGGCACGGACAAAGCACCACTGGTCGACGGCTTGAAGGGACCGCACAAAATCAAAGAGGCTCTCGGAAGATAGTATGATTTCATTTACCACGATTTCCTGATAAATACTGATTGGTTCATGTAGCTCAGAAATGAAGACCAAGAAGGAATTGTACCCTCAGTTCGTGATGGCAGCCAACACCGCACTGCTGATTCTTGAGAAGCTCGATATTGAAGACATTCGGTCGACCAGAGGTTTCACAATCTGCTTTCAGGTCCAGGACCCGATGGTGATATGCAGGCAAGATTGGCTTCAAGCTGTCCAACGGTCGACTCCCGTGGTCCACCCTTGATGCCGACCTGCGGAGGAGGCGATACATAATTATTAATTGGCCGCATGGCGTGGTTCGTGATAGAGACAAGGGCATATCAGGGCTGAGTGCAGAGGATACGGATAGAGTCCACGATGCACTTTTTGTCGACAACCGGTGCATTCGGTTCATACCATGTGGCGAAGGTAAGATCTTGAGCATATATAGTCAGGGTTGCTTAAACATCTGTCAGGATTGACAAGCAACAATGCTCAAGTCGCCTCATTGCTTGCTGCCTCGACGGCGTTCACAGGCTGCCCTCAAAAGAGACGGCGGACGTAGCTATGTATGTATTTCATTCCATATCTATCTTCTGATGAGAGGTTACAATATGGTCTGTGGCTGTACTATGCACCAGCTGAATAGTGAACCCGGTCCTCCCAAGGACACCCTATCGAGACGACCCTCCAAGTCACAAACGGAAAGTCCATGCACGTCGAATACGAGTTTCTTGACATCACTTATGGTGGCCGAATATTGTCGAGCGTGTCCCCAGTCGAACAACACCATCTTGCTAATATGAGGCACACAATGCAGGTTTGTCAATCTCTTTCAAGTCTTACACTAACAATGATGCACGAAACAGGTCATTGAGCCCCGACAAGTCAACGAGTTGATGTAGGTATTCTCTTCTCTGCAAACACAAGTTGCTGAGATGCGATGACCGCCTCACATCCCCTCCCTCGCGCAGCCCCCATGGTAGGCTTCCTCCGCCAGGAAGGCTTTACGCCTGAAACGGTGTATTATTGGAATGGCCTCGGGTAAGTCATTTTGATGTTTTCTTCTGAATGAGAATCTATACAAACCTATAGGGCCACGGAGAGCATCCAGACAAACTTCCAACCCGTTCTGCAAGCCTACATTACAAGCGACTAGAGAGAGGACCAGATCGCCGGGGTGAGATCCCCTCTCCATCACTCACGCGGGAAAAGGAACTTACATAATAACACGACACCAACCTCGGACACATGCATTCAGACACATCAGCTCACCTCCCCCAGGGAAGCTCAGGCCATTCAACACCTATGTTGCTCCTTCACGAAGCTGTGGATTCGAAAGTACTATTACGAGGCTTTGATGAAAGACTGTGTACAACATATCCAAATGAACACTCGCCAAAGCAGGACTAGCTTGGATGATTAGATAAAATAACAATGCAGTGGTGGACCGTACACTAGCAATAAACATAGAATTGAAGACACGTACTAACGCGGAAGAATGCGGGGCTATTAGCCGTGAGGGTCCGGGGGAAAAAAGTGACATATAAACAAGGTAACATAAGCTTCTAAGGGCCTGGATAGCAACCGAACCCGGGTCTGGTTTCTTCGAAAACCCAGTCTCCACGTGACCCCAGGACTGGGGCGGAGCTTCAACATTGAACGCAGCTGAAGTGAGCAAGCCGAGATGCCGAGAGCAGGTATACTGCGTGAAACAGCGCTCACCCTTGTGCCACATATCCTCCTTCTCTGTCGTCCCCATGCCTCCCAGACGGACCAGTCGAACATCCCCCCACCAATCTGGCTCAAAAGGAAGTAAAGGGAAAGAGAGAGCCCCTGACGCAGAAGATACTTCCCATTCTGGCAGCGATAGAAGTCAATCGGCCGCAAAATCGGGACACGCTCACTGGACGATCGAGGATGAAGATTTTCTTATCGAGAACATAGCGACAAGCAAGGCGATGGCAATGATGGGGGATGGTCAAACGTTTAGGCCAGTATTCTGGACTGAGGTGGCTAGCAAGTTCCCTCAGCCTGTTCGCGGAAAGGCCAAGACGGCCGATAGCTGCAAAGAAAAATGGAAAAGAGTACGTGACAATTTTGTTACTCCCTTCTCGTTTCTGATCAGTTGTAGATGAAGAATACGTTCGACGTTGTTCACAAGATCGCGACATCAACGGGACTTGCGTACTCCCTAGAAAAAGGCGCGGACCTCCGGCCAGAAAGTCAGATTGTCTGGGACGAGATCGTGAAAGTAAGTCCTTCATTCCGCGACATTTATCTCTTGTTTATTGTAAGCACAGAATACCAAAGGCGCATCCCGATTCAAGTACAAGGGGTGGGTACACTACGAAAAGATGCTGACCGTGGTGAAGTCGAAGGGCAAGGGGAACCACAAGAATGCCCCGCTTCACATTGTCGAATCGTCCGTGTCAGCTTCACGTCCGGGCCCCTCATCCGCTGCATCTTCCGCTAATCCGACATCTCCCTCGTTACCAATACCACCGGCTTACTTGCCGACATCGTTTGGACCCGCTGCTTACTCGCCAACGTCTGGTTTACCACCGTCATTCGCTCCTCATCCTCAAACCTCTCCCGCGTATCCACAGCCATCGTCTTCCAGCATCCCACCCGGTTTTCTCCCGCCATCCGTTCCCTCGTCATACGTTGGCTCATCTGCAAGTTCTGTCAAACCGTCCTCAAGCATTTCGGCCCGCATAGGAAGCTCGGGCAAGCGTAAGGCCGATGACGACGACGTATCCATGGTGTCAGCCTCGGGCCCATCAGGATCGGTGGTGAGCGCAGTGTCTGGCGCGTCTGGCAGCAGCCGCAAACGCCGAGCAACACAAAAAACTCAAGAAATCGGCGAACTTCGAGACGACATTAGCGCGCTTCAAAATACCTTCCAATCCAACATGGAGCTCATGCGCACCATGTCGTCAAGACCAGCGGCGTCCGCGCCTGTATCATCAAATACCATACCTCTACAAACCACGTTGGACGCCGCTGAGCAGAAGAAGAAGGCAAGGACGCTGCTTTTGCAGCTCGACTCGGATCTCCTTGCGCCCGAAGAACTTGTCACAATGTTTGACATTTTCGGGTCAAGTGATGATTCGGTTGATGCATACATTGTCCTCGCGTCAGCTGAGAACATGAAAGAGGTGCGATTCAGTTGGCTGAAGAAACGGGTTGCGGAGGCCGGAGAGAAAACTACGTAGTTATGCCACTGTATAGTGTACTCTGTACTGTCTTTGATTCTCTTTCCCCCCGACGCGAATACGGGTTGAATACATTCTTTGTATTCAAAAAACAAAAAGTGCTACTGACGACGAGTGTAAGTAAGATGATTCTGCCACAATTGCCCAGCGATCTCATCCCGCTGTGCCGCCATCGTGTCCCGTTCAACGGCTGTGATAAAACCACCTGCCAACGTACCAAATACGACTGTCCGGTCGCTCTGATTGCCCTGGAATTCCACCACGGGCGGCTGTGACTCAGTGTCGCTCAAATCCTCGGGATCATGCCGGCGGATGATGTTGTGGATGCAGCAAAGAGCGGGGGGGACTTTTGCCTGGATATCCATGTTGTATTCAGGTGGGATCACTAGGATCCGAAATCGCCGCTTGAGGACACCGATGATGCGCTCGACAACATTGCGGAGCTGCGCGTGACGTAGGTTAAAGTATTCGCGTGAATTGGTGGGTCTGTAATGATGTAAGTTAGCCTACCGAGGGACACAAGGAACTAAGAACATACTTGATTCGTGCACGATCCCATTCTGGTAAGTGATACCGTGTACCACGATATGGAACCAACAGTTGCGGACAGATGGGATATCCTGCATCCGCGAGGTAGTATTTCCCGTCCGGGATCGTAAAGTCCGTTGTGCGAGCATCGTGATACACAGAGGCATCGGCCGCTGAACCCTCCCACCCACTAAGAACGTACATAAACTCGAGGTCGAAATTGCATCCGACGAGGCAGTTCTGCGAATGAAAACCCTTCCGATTGCGGGTTGCATCCCGATCAGCTGCAGATGGCGCACATGCGATATGAGTTCCGTCGATTGCGCCAATGGCATCTTTGAAGTAAGGGTATACGGTGGGGTCGTCAAGGATACGAGCAGGAACGGGGTCATCGGAACGTGGTAGCTTAACATATTTGGTGTATATTGTTGTCGACGAGAACGAATCTAGCATCAAGCGGAAATACCTGATGATGTCAGATATGTGGAGCGGATTAAAAGTAAAACAAAGGTACTTAGAAATCGTAGTCTTAGATCGCTGAAAGCGCTCCCCGACGTGCATGCACGTTAAGCCAGTTACACAGGTATACAAAAATATAGCGAGTTGTTCTTCGAGCGTGACATGCTTCGAGCTGGTTAATCCAATAGAGACAAGCTCGTCGATGAGCCTGTTGAAAACATGCTTCCGGACGCCTAGTTCATTGCGAATGCGATCCGGATGGCCATCGAGGAGTTCCTGTACCCACATTTGCCCAGTAAGGATCGAGGTATGGTACGGAATAGGGTCCGCGCGTGTGGTAGAGGACAAGACAGCGTCGGCCATGAGCTTGAAGGCCTTCATCATGATGTCGCCGAGTTGTTGGTTCTGAGCTAGAAGAAGGCGGAAAAGATGGTCAGGAATGTCATCCTCCGTCGAGTCTGTCTCGTAACGGGTGGCATACTGAGATGCGGCACTGTTGGACATCCCGCGTTGCTGTTATCAGCACTGATCGATATGCGACGACGAGTCGAACTGTTGAAGCTCCGCCCCAGTCCTGAGGTCACGTGGAGACTGGGTTTTCGAAGAAACCGGACCCGGGTTCGGTTGCTATCCAGGCCCTTAGTAAGTAGTTTCATTCAACGCCGCTATCATGCCACTGGCGGAAAAACCTACACCTCGAGCTCTACCTGAGAATACTTTCCCCCAAGACAGTCCCACTTGGACAGCGTATGATGAATGTCTCGCTCTAGAACGATGCAAAGCATGGTGTCAGTTCGACATTGATCTTCGGAAGGAAACCTCGGAGCGGATTATGCTTGACATGAGTCCGTTGGTTGTGGCACGCGTCCTGGGCTACGGTTTAGTTTTTGCACCCAGTGAAGATGGACGTGGTGCGTTGGCTCGTGAAATCAATGGTTGTTGCGGTGATTTGGAGCTTTTGGCTGGACTTGCCCATTTATATGTTTTTGGGCTGATACGGGTGTGTGCGTCCTTGCGAAATTTCTGTTCTGTTCTCAGAGTACCTGATGAGATTACAGTCTACAATCCCAAGGGTCCTACGCCAGCTGTCTCAGTCGATCAGAGTCCTAGACGATCCCTCGAGGAAGCTGTACAGAACCTGGAGCATTTGCTGCTGCTGCCTTCAATTACTCCTGCCCAGCTGCGAAAACTGGTAAGTACTTGTATTTGTTACCGTCATTGGCTCGCTAATCGATATCATTACATAGCTTTTGCTTCGCGACGATCGTCGTTGTATCTTCACTGGCGCTTTGGATCTGGATTCTCCGTCGCTCTCTGGAACCAAGTTCGAAGTGATAAATGTAGCTCATATTATTAGTCAATCCCTGTCGTCGACTGGGCTCTACAATACCACGCAAAGAATCCAGGAAAAGGTAGCATTCTGTTGTTCTTCGTGATATTAGTCCACTAATGCCATTTTCTCTCGAGTTTGAGTGGGCGAGGACTGCAGGCGCAATGATCGAGCGCTTTGGAGGCTTCTCCTCCCACGATGTCCTCCAGGATGAGGTGCTCAATAGTCCGGCAAATGCATTCATGAGCTCGTCAACTCCACACTATGTGTTCGACAAGCTTGATATGTGGATGATACCAGCCGAGGTCTATTCCTTTCGATTTTCTGCCCCGACCTAACTGACGTGCCACTAGGATGAGCATCACCAGATTATACCTAATACTTATGACGTCAAGCATCATCTTGGCAAGCAAAAACTTCCTTGCCTGGGATGCGGTATTCGCTCAAGAATCACGTTCAGATCCGCCTGGGTTGGCGCCCAAACCATCCCACCTCCCGACCCACGTATCATTGCCCTCCATGCTGCCTGTGCCCGGATTGCACATATGTCTGGTGCTGCAGGATGGCTACAAGAGTTCTTCCGGGGCAGCGATGGGGTTTCGGTTATGACTCAACCGAATGCTGCATCTGAGCTGAGCAGAGTTTTGAGGCAGCTGCAGCTTGTTTCTGCGTTAGCTTGATGGCGTTTGTCAATAGTTCGTTTTTATCCCTGGCCCGATAGGTCCAGGTTTGCAATCAATAACAATAACTCGTGGGTGTCACCTTGGATACCCTGGATGTATAGCAATCAAACTGCCAGACATAGACAACATGCCGTTGCCGACGCGATGGAGATCATATCCCGAACGCTCATCCAGAATAGCGGCAGCAACGCGATCCGCGTGTTGACGAAGCTGAGGGTGAAACATGCGAACAGAGAGTACTCACGGGTGTGGGCGGCTAATCGACCGTCTGCGACAGCGATAACAAAAAACGCTTTAATGGCTTAGAAGAAGCCCCCGCCAAGTAGCCAGATTCAGAAGGTTCCCACGAAAAGGCCCGCACCTCGCGTGCCTGCAGGCCCTGCCGAGTAATCCTGACTCTCCGACCGCTGCCAACCATTGACTCTCCAGAAGGACCCGAAGAAGTTCTTCTCTCATTTTAAGACATATAATCTAATTGGGTAATGGTTATGATAAGGTAATGGTAGGACAACATTGTCTGAACACCGCACACGCGCCAACGTGCAACTGCGCAACACACAATATATGTACACATACCCATGTAACACATGTGTTCCCAAAGACACGATGTACACAACACTCTTGCGCAGAGGCGCATCTGCGTGACAAACCACTAACACAATACTTTTAATGAAACAGCGCACATGCACCAAAGCGCATATGTGAAAGTGGTTCAAGTGGTTCATAGTTGTTAAAGGTTAAACCATAGTTGGTATTACCATTTTCTCGCAAACACACTTGCGCAGCTGGCGCATCTGCGTGGGAAATGTGTTATACAAGTAACTATACATAGAAAGCATTACAAGAAGGAACTGACCCGGAAAGTTCAGATTTCTGTATTCAACCGAATTGATCATATATACGTGTTGTGTTTATACACACTCTTGCGCACCTGGCGCATCTGCGTGGGAAAATATGACAAACAAACCAACGCACATATATGTGATGTTAAAAGACTAGGGATAGAAACTCATAATCTACATGTGGTACCGCTATGTGTTGATTAGATGTAGTGTTTATATGTACCCATCTGCGCGCTTGGCGCATGTGCGTGGGAATGTATGTGATACAACTCATTGTCGCACACTATGCATGTTTTATAAGTTGTGCATCACTGAACCTTGTTTTGATATGAGTTTCCTGTTGTTTGCTTATTCATTCTAAAAGGAAACGAACTCTATACCTTTTGTTTAAGTAAACATTGGACTG